>CM021108.1:212848077-212884348 GCA_007115665.2 Sequoiadendron giganteum
GGAACCTCAACCCCTATCCATCTCTCTCTCTCTATCTATCTCACCTCTCTCTCCCTCCCTAAAACCTATACCCTCAACTCTTAAAATTCTTAAACCCTCAACCCTTAACCCTCTATCGTCTACCCTCAACCCAATACCATAAATCCTCAACCCTAATCCATCAAATCTAAGCCCTCAACCCTCTACCCTCTACCCAATACCCTAAACCCTCAACCCTTGAACCCTTAAATCCTCTAACCTAAAACCTCAAGCCTCAACTTGTAATCCCTAAACCCTTAATCCCTCAACCCTCAATCCTTAAAACCTAAACCCTCAACCCTTAATCCCTCAACCCTATACCCCTATACCCTCTACCCTATACATTGGACCCTCAACCTTAATCCCTCAAACCTATACCCTCAACCCTCTACCCTCAACCCTAATCCCTCAACCCTATACCCTCAACCCTTAAACCCTTAAATCCTTAAAATATCTACCTTAATCCCTCAAACCCTCAACCCTCTACCCTATACATCAAACAATCAACCATCAATTCTCAACCCTCAACCCTTAATACCTCAACCCTCAACCCTTAAAACCTAAAACCTCAAACCCTATACCCTCTACCCTATACATTGGACCCTCAACCCTAATCCATCAACCCTACACCCTCAAACCTATACCGTCAACCCTCCACCCTCAACCCTCAACCCTCAACCCTTAAACCCTCTACCCTCTATCCTCTACCAAATACCCTCTATCCTCAACCCTAATCCCTAAAACCAATACCCTAAACCCTCAACCCTATAGGTCCTCAATCCTATATCCTTAAGTATCAACCCTCTACCCTATACATTGGATCCTCAACCCTCATCTCTCTTTGTCCTTCCCTCCTCTTCTCTCCTTCTCTCTATCTCACTTCTCCCTCCACCTCTCCCTCCCTTCATCCCTCCCTCTCTACTATAATCCCTCAACCCTATACCCTCAACCCTTAAACCCTTAAACCCTCAACCCTCAACCCTTAAACCTTCTACCCTCTATTGTCAACCCAATAGCCTCTACTATCAACCCAATACCCTAAACCCTCAACCCTAATCCCTCAACCCTATAACCTCAACCATTAAAATCTCTACCCTAAACCCTTAATCCCTCAACCCTAATACCTCAACCCTTAAACCCTAAACCCTTAATCCCTCAACCCTCAATCCATAAACCCTCAACTATCAACCCTTAATCCCTCAACCCTAATCCCTCAACCCTCAACCCTTAAACCCTAATCCCTATACCCGTAAAACCTCAAATATCTACCCTCTACACTATACACTAAACCCTGAACCCCCAATTATCAACCATATAACCTATACATTAGATCCTTAACCATAATCCCTCAACCCTATACCCTCAACCCTCAACCCTAATCCCTTAACCCTAAAACCTTAAACCCTAAACCTCATCTCTCAACTCTTAAACCCTCAACCCTCTACCCTATACATTAAAACCTCTACCCTATACATTGGACCCTAAAACCTATACCCTAAACCCCTATCCCTCTCTCTATCTATCCATATCACCTCTCTCTCCCTCCCTCTCTCCCACACTCTCTAATTGTCTCTATATACCCTCTCCCTCTTTCTACGTACCTCTCGCTCAATCAATCCCTACTACTCTCTCACTCCCTTTCTCTCACTCCCAACCCCCCCTCGTCTCTCTCTCTCCCTCCCACTTCCTCTCCATCACCCCCTCTCTCTCCCACTCCCTCTCTCACACTCCCTCTCTCTCCCTATCTCTTAGGCATCTCCCTTTGGAACCCTACCTAGGTAACTCTCTCTCTATCCCTCTCACTCCAACCCCCTCTCTCACGCTCCCTCTCTCTTTCTCTACCTCTCTCTCTCAGGTCACTCCCTCCCACACCCTCTCCCTATCTTATGACTCTCTCTCTCTCTCTCACTCCCTCTCTCCCACTCCCTCTATCTCCCTATCTCTCAAGTCTCTCCATTTGGAACCCTACCTACAAACTCTCCGTTTCTCTCTCCCTCTCTCTCTCTCCCTCCCCTCTCTCTCCCTCCCCTCTTTCTCTCTCCCTCTCTCTCAGATCTCTCTCTCACCCCCTCCCTCTCTCCCTCTATCTCCCCCACCCTACCTAGCTATGTCCCCCTCACTCCAACCCCTTCTTTCCCACTCCCTCTCTCTTAGGTCTCTCCCTTCCACCCCCTCTCCCTCTCTCAGGTCTCTCTCTCTCACTACCTCACTACCTCTCTCTCTCTCAAGTCTTTCCCTCTCTCTCTCCTTCCCACCCTGCATAACAACTATCTCTATTAAAATTATCCCTCCCTCTAAAGACATACATACATACATACATACATACATACATATAAGTAGACATACATACATATAGGCATACATATATACTTACATACATACAAGCATACATACATTTGTACATACAATCTTACATACATACATACATACATACAAGAAAGATAAAGTTTAGAGAAAGTTGTCAAAGTTGTCACATTACTTGCAAGATCACGAAAAGTCACTTATAGGGCAACATTTTGTGTTTCAGAACTAGAGATTTGGTAGTAGGGAAGCTACATAGATTCATCAAAGGATATCAGAGTTTCAAAGCAACCCTAGTACTGGGACTAAATCATCACTTGTGGCATATGAGTCCCAATATACCTATTTGTAGACTTTTTCTGTAAATCCTGATGCAACAATTTCAGATTCTGGTTTCGTCCTGAAACCCTAAATTGGGACTAAATCACCCCTATTGGCGTATGAGTCCCAGTGTGCATCAAAATCAATCTTTATATCATTTAAAATCTTAATTCAAGCTTCTTTAAGTTTCAAGGTGCACCTCTATATGTTCTCAGTCTTTTATTCTGCATTTTAGTTTCATATAAATTTAGGTCATATAGTTAGATTTTGCATATTATTTGCATTTCTTGTCTTTCCAAGCCCTAGCTTGGTGGTGAACCCCTCTTTAGTCTTTAATCATACCCTAAGACAACCTTTAGGAGATCTATTTTCCTTATTCCATACTTGATTGAGATCTCTAGGGTTTCCTTAAGTGAAACTAAGTGAAATAGGTCCTAAACCTTAGTTCCATCTTCCAAAAGATGGAACCCTATTTCCTAGGTTTTAGCATCTCTGAAAGTCCAAGAAAGATGACACATCAAACATTTGACAACATTTTTGAAAATTTCTTTATAATCATAATAGAATGATTAACTCTGAAAATCTAAAAAAATATTTAAAATAAACACAAAACAAAGACCAAACACAAAAACCAAGAATTAAAAAAGAAGACATAAAAGACAAATGAAAAAATAAGACATGTACATACAAGACACAACAAATCCTTTAAACTCAAAATTATTATTGAACAATCATTAGAAGAAATACTTCATCTCCCAAATTGCTCTAAATGAACTCAAAATTCAAAGACTCAATAATATGGGACCAAATGAAGTAATATTTCACTTCTTTCTAACTCATGACCATCCCTCCAATGAACAAATTCTTTCCTTAATGACCCTTCAATATATTCATGTTACTGACAGGATATGTTCCCAAATCTATTTGAGCCAATGAATTCCCTTGACTAGAAGGAAAAAGGCTTGATGCTTGTATAGCCTTTTTCAATTATTCAATTTCTTGTATCTAAATCAAGATCAATTATTGATCTTTTCAAAGCAGGTTTCCTAGCTGCCTAGTTTCGATAGCTTGTTTTTAAAATCAATAGCAGAGGGAAACACAACAGTCACCGCCCTCTTGGAATCTGAAAATCATTATTTAAAGCACATGAAACCCAAAGCACTTCTATTTTCTCAGTAACATCCACCGACGTAATCTTCTATCAATATATTTTCATTTAACTGATCATAATTCCTCACCTTTTGCCGCCTCATACACCAATAAGGCCCACATAAAGCACTCATGTAATGAAGCGACGTCCTTCAGATTAAACAGATTTAATATCAACATCCATGCAGAATCATGAGTTGTATTTATCCCTGCATCCAACAAGCCACTTACACCAAATGGCATTCATTTTTCTTCCTCATGGCTTTACACGTACCATTGGATTAGAATTTTCTTTTTTGAATTTGCTAGTGGCCAGTTAGAAAGCATTTGTTTGGTAGACCAAATACCAAAGCATGGCTCCACTCCAAAGCATGTCCAACCTAAAGTGTCAATTGTCAACCTGGCTTAGCTCTATCTTCATCTCTTTCGTAGACCAAATACCAACCTTGAAGTCTTGTCGCCTTCATGGCTATTCTTTTGAGAAGAGCTTATCCTGCTGACAAGTTGTGTTATAAAGTATCGATATATTGACTATAATCTGTCGGCAGTGATATTTTCAAACCTTTTTTTAACTATGTTTTGATATTAAACTAATTTATCATAAAATTACTTTTATAATTTCAGGATCTCAACTTTAATTGTCATGGCATCATTATGATTAAGTTCCAATCATGTGTTTTCAAGATCTCAAGTTTAATTGTCATGGCATCACTATGATTAAGTTCCAATCAACACGTGATTTCAACGCCATGAAGTTTCATCTTAAGAGGAAGCTTAGCTTACTTTTCATTTACTGAAGCATATAGGGGTGTATCAATAGTTTGTTCTAGTGTAATTTCAACTATTTCAAGAAATTTTTTAGATGAATGTGTCATTGTTTTTATTTTTTATATTGAGTAATAATGTACAAATGTAGTTTAGACAAACATTTGCAATATAAAACTTTAAAAAAAAGATAGTTCGGGGAAGCAAAGATTCAATGTCACTATGAACAAAAATTGATCATAGAGAGAAAGAAAACCTACAACTATCGAGATTTGAAGATTACATATTCAAATATTCAAACAATAAGGAACATTAGAACTATAAAATCGCATTTTAGGCTCATGAGAAGATGAAAAAATCAACATTAATCTACTATACTTTTAGTTCATGGCAAAGTGAATTTATCTTTGAAAAACATCATTACAAAAATAAAAAAAAGAAGATGCATATACATAAAAATCAAAAAATAAATTGTGGCCTCATATCCACTTCAAATGCTACCAAGATTGCACTTTTAACTCATTATAGATAGTGGACAATTCAATTTCCTCTTTCATTTGTACTAACTAGACTTGCATTAGTTTACTAAAATAGCACAATTTTTTGGTTTTATTGGTATAACTAAAATGTTCGTAAACAATAGATCATGCCTTTTGGTGGCTTGGACGTTTAATAATTTACAATGAAGTATTTAATAAATAAAAAATGACATGAGTATAATTAGATAGAGTAAATATTTTTTAGAAAGTTTTGGGAAATGACACTAATGTTATCTAGTAGCTTAGATGTATGCATGGATATAAAATCTTAGCTTGTGGACCTATTATACTCCAAAAGTCACACTAGCATCCAAAGTTGGCAAAAAAATTGCTAGTTAGGACCTACATAAGGGAAAAATTGTATACACGCATATTTATTAATATAGTGAAATGGGTATATAATTAGTTAAACCAATATTAAATAATTTGAATGATAAGAGTGGATAGAGTTAATTGCAAATCATCAATCACAAGGTTGAATAGATAGAATATAAATACTAGTGTGTATATAGGGAATACAAGGGGAAATTATAGGGATTAACAAGGTCTTAGAAATTTCAAGAATATGGCATAGTAGATT
Organism: Sequoiadendron giganteum; assembly: GCA_007115665.2. Classification (NCBI taxonomy): domain Eukaryota; kingdom Viridiplantae; phylum Streptophyta; class Pinopsida; order Cupressales; family Cupressaceae; genus Sequoiadendron; species Sequoiadendron giganteum. Next base: position 212,853,751 of record CM021108.1, read on the forward strand.
CTATGATAAAGATTAGAGTAGAGAATGAAGGGAGTATATCTTCTATATTGAAAGAACAAGACTAAATCACCTTGTTTAGGAGTTATAGGAAGATGCACTCCCTAGGATGGTGAATAGGATGCATCTTTTCTCAATGAGAAGCCCCACCAAGAAGAGTACACTAAGCACAAATGAAAGAATTGAATAAAACTACAAAATCATTGAGACTTTACAATGGTTTGGTTGATTCAATCATGCACATGTTCAATTTTCTCAAGGGACCCCTCGATATATAGAAATATAGACCAAAAAGAATAGGCTACCTTGATAATATGATAGTGTGATCCTAATAAAATGTTGCTTCCTAAATGTGAGATGTTAGATAAAACTAATAGTGCAATAAAGAGAAACAACAAGATAATAGGGCACCTCAATGATTAGCCTAAGAAAATGAACAATATGAAAGCAAGATGAACAAGTAAATTGCTGTTATACCTTCATGTTGTTGCTTCCTTGGTTGGCCCTTGATGTTGAAGTCTTGTGTGCTCCTTGGATGGCAATGAAAATGAAGTGGATGCAAGATGAATTGATGCAATATGGATGCTAAAATAGATGAGAGATTGAATGACAATTTTGCAAGAGTTTATTTGCAAAAGACTTGATCCCTTAAAATGAAGGAATTGAAGGGGTATTTATAGGCCAAATTGAATTCTCTAGAGAATTCAACGGTTGGGATTGATCCAACAAAGATCAAGATGAAGGGCTATGGTGAGTTGAGGACTCACAAGCCCTCACATCTTGACATGTGGAAGGTGAGATGTCCTAGGGTGGAGTGATGTGGAAATGAGGTGGATCTTGGGGGATGAGAAGATTCCTTGGAGGAATAAAAGTGAATTTAAAATTCACAATGATTGGAAGAATCTAGTGGATAAGAGAGTGTCTCCAAAAAGCTGGAGATTTGTCACATGTGGGTGATGTGACAAGTCCAAGGTTCTAGAAGCCCTTGGCACATGTGAAGTGACAAGTCAAGGCTTCTAGAATCTTGCATGGGGGATGGGGAAGACCTTGGAAAGATAAAAGTGAATTAAAAATTCACATGGGGAAGAGGGGAACCTTGGTTGAATAAATGTGAATTAAAAATTCACATGGGGAAGGGAGTCCATACCAAAAATGGTAAGTGGGAAGGTTGACCAGAAAAGGTAAGCCAAATGTGGCTAATGATTCTGATTAAGGTTGTGCAAACACATGATTAAGGTAATTAATGAGAGATTAGAGGCAAGTGGGAGATTATGGAGGATGTGACACTTAATCTTGATTAAGTGGTGCACATCCTAATCACAGATTAATTAATTTAATCCGAATTAGGAGAGGGTTATGGAGAATGTGACAAGGAGAGAGAAAAAAGGAATTAAAAATTGATTTTAATCCAAATGGGTTGAATGAATAAATTAAATAATTTGTCATGTTTATTTAATTTAGAGAAGAGAAGACAAGGGGGTAAGGTAAAGTATTTAATTTATTTAATTAGATACTTTAGGAACCTTAGGCAGAAAATGAAATAATGATTAAATAAATTATTTAATCACTATTAATGAAATAGATGAATAAAGTAGACAATTTTGATCATATGGAAGTGATCAAATTTGGATGTCTACAGATAGCATAAAGAAAAATTAATAAAAATTCTTACAATGTGAAGGTATTACAAGAAAGTGATGTAGAAATCTCAAGAGCATAAGAGAATTATATATATCTTACAAGAGAAGTTGCAAAGTACAAGAAGATCTGCTAGAAGTTATAAGGAGATATAATTTTTGCATCAAGACCAATCATGTAAGATGTGAAAGCCAAGGGCAATTCCCAGTTGCAAATATATATTTATAAACTTAGAGAGGGAATCAAAAGGATGACTATTGAGGTTGTAGAAAATTAGGCTCATTATTGGTAACAAACATGAAGAATCTAAAATTCCTCTATGTTGAGCACCAAATGTAGCTTGTACAATTGTATGGTTGATGGATTCTAGACCTCTCATGTTGATGTCAAAACTAACATCTATAAGAAATATGCTATAAAAACACTAAAATGAGTAAAATATATATGATTACAACAATTTTGACATTTGGAAGTTATATAAAATACTATAAAATGATCTTAAAATATATCCTAAAATAAATTACAAGAAAACACACCAAAGTATATACAATTTGTAATGTCAAAAATGTAAGGTATGGGTGATCCCACAATATTGGTTTACAATTTTTGGTCAAACTAGACATTGAACTGATTTTTTTTAATAAAATCTTCACTTTCGGGCACGTATAGTGGCTAAATCGTGAGGAATTTGAAAATGATGAAAAATAGTGATTTGTGACATTTTGTTTGTAGATTCTAAATATATTTTTTTCATTTTTTTTGGAATCATATTGCACTTCTTTTTCCATCTCTTTCGAAAACTAGTTTTTAACAGTAAACACCATTTTTAAATAGTGGTGTTACTAGCTAACACATAACTTTTCTTCTATGAAGGATAATATTATAAATTTTTAAAATTTAGATTCTTAACTACGATATCTAGTGCATGGAATTGGTTTCATAGTATTTCATTGAATTTTTTTTCTTAATTAAGTTTCAAAGTCAAACCAGTTACAATTTAGACATGATTTACTGGCTAAAACATAACTTTTTTTTGTATGTATCGAAATTCTTTTTTTTTTTTGTTGGATCAGGGACATGAATATCTAGTGCACTGATATTTTTCAACTTTATTTTATAATATGCTATTTTTCCATGTGCAAAATAGAGAGCTTTATTTTTGGTGAAAACCTACATTCACAAGAAATAAAAATAAATATAATAATCAAATCAAATTTATTCAAAATTATACTTTCTGAGAAGCTTATAATAAGGACTACATTCTTACAAAAGATAAAATTTAAATGAATTCATTTGATCCCCAAAAAGGTGAATCAAAAGTTATTTTTTATCAGCATTTTGATAGGTGTAAAGGAGACTGCATTATAGGTATGGTTTAAAACTAGCAAAGGTTCTATCCAAGGGGGTTTGATTTATGGTGGTCTGATCAAACCCCCTTCAATTGGAATCCTTTAAATGAAACTTTTCAAGGCTTAAATCATTATATTTTTAAAAATTATGTGATTTCAGCAAAAATTAGGATCTCCCAGAAAGTGTAAATCACTATTGTGAGATCACCTATATGCAATTTGTTATCCTGCATTAAATGTCTCCACTTTGGTATGAAAAAAAAACTAAGGAGGTTACACTTAAGTGTAGGAATAAAAATACAATAAATAAAATGGAAAAAGGATATAAAAAGCTCTACAAGGTCTCCAACTATGAAGCATGTGACCTCAAGATAAAACCTACAAAAAATGTTAGAAAACACTAAAAATATATAACACAAATGTGTAAAAAAGCGTGAAACCTATAACACAATGATGTAGTAAAATAACATATAATAAAACATATACATAATACATACATAGGAAAGCATGATGAGACAATTTTGATAATAATTTATATTTAAACAATATGAAACATTATTATATAAACAATTTTAAACTTTGTCTATACTAAAAAAAATTATTTTCTTTCTATTAATCAAAATTTACCCTATCTGATAAAACCCATAAAAAAAAGTTCTAACACACCATTATAATCTTCATCCCTATGAACTGCCTTCCACACATGCAAAAATAAATCTAGAAAAAAACAAACCTAAGACCATCATTGCTGAAATTATATGTTTTTTAACTTTTCTACACAGTGTTGGCTGAATTCATTCAGCTTTTTCATTAGAAAAAAATCTGCATTTATAGAATTGATTTGGCATGACAAAGCAAATCTAATCACATTTTTAAAACTTTTCTACACCTGTTCGCTGAATTCATCCAGCCTTTTCAGTACAAAAAAAATATCTATTTGTAAAGCAAATCTAACCACATTTTTATAACTTTTCCACACTGTGTTCGGTGAATTCATTCAGGTTTTTTATTAAAAATCTCCATTTGTAAAGTTGATTTCGTGTGACAAAGCAAATCTGATCACGTTTTTATACAAGAAAGCATTGATCTACCAATAATTCAAACACTCCCAGTAAAGAATTGTGTGAAAGAAAACAAATATAAATGAATGATGAATCTGCAAATGTAATGAAAAGTAGAAAACAGTGAATTCGAAGCAATAAACTATTGGATATTTTAGTTATCAACTTCAAAAATATTGTTCTACTGTTTTATTTTGTATTTTATTTGATTATTAATGGCAGGTCGATTTCAATGTCTGATTGAAGACATTAAATGGAACGTTAGGTAAAATGTCTTCTCTTCAGAAATTTAAAAGTTTTTCTCATGTCAGTTAACACCTACTCTGCTAAAACAAAATAATTTGTTCTGGTAGCACGTCATTAAAAATTATTGAAATTGCGGTAATACAGTAAGAATTATTGAGTTATATTTTATCTTTATTAAGAGTTGTTATAATAAGATTATTTGTTCTGGTAGCACGTCAATTAGAATTATAGAAATTGTGGCAATACATCAAGAATTATCATGTCTCATAATATTCTTGAAAAGATAGGTATTTTACATTTTACATAGTTTATTGAAATGTTATACTCTTCAATAATTAAATAATAGTTTTATATTTTGTCTTTATCAAAAAAAAATAGTTGTCTGATTTTATTGATCAAAATTTAGGTTTAGCTATTAAATTGAATGTGATTTAACAATAGTTATAATTTCATGTTAATAAAATAATAGATTCTTTATTATTTTTTATGGATACATTAATTGTACATTGATTCAACTTGTTTTGAAATTAAATTATATGTTGACAAATATATCCATTCAATTCTAATATTTTGATGCTATGAATAGATCGAGATAAAATATAATCAATTTCGACTATACTATCTAATGTTTAAATTTAAAAATCATTTTTATTTGATTGTGTTTTTTTTCTCAAGTAAACAATATTATATGTACGATTTTCTTTCTAATAATTATTTTCTATATAAAATAAATAGTACTTGAACTTTTAGCGTACCTTCATAAATGACATTAAAGAAAGACGCAACACAACTTTAATAATATGTATTTATTATTATTACTTTATGTAGGTAGGTAAGGTATCACTTCAAACAAGTTTTTAGCTTTAATAAATTAATTAGAACAATTTCTTTCTTAAATAATAGTAAAATTGTAAGAAATGAAAATAATAATTATATTTCTTACATATTATTGGTCCATGTGGAATGATTTGAAAACTTAAGTTGTATTGTAGAAGTATTTTACACTAAATATTTTTTAATTGGTTGTTATCAATAATAATATAGTTTAACATCATAGTGATTGGAGACTTAGTTTATATTTTTACAATGATAGAACTCAAAGAAAATGTATTTGTCACTAGGAATTATGAAAGGATGGTCTAAAAATATTGTTATGTATGGGTATGTGCAGGATCATCATGGAAAAAATAGGCCTTTAAGTGGCGATGAAAATTCAGAAAATCAAAGTTAGGCACTTTGACGTAAAAATTTGAATAAGTTATCTATATTATTTCAAAAATATGTAAGAATAGAATCTGTAGAAAATTGAATGTAGTTTCTAAACTACTAGGTTTATTTTTAATTTTTTTTAAATCTATTTGGTGAAAATTTGAATTTTCAATGCAGTAATACTCAAATTTCAAGGAAAAAATAAGAAGTAGGTGTCTGTTTGACCACCCTAACCACAATAAATGATAATATTTTTTAATAATATTATAGATATAAGTAGAGGATTCATGTCCCGATGTGATGCATATTTTTTGTAAATTTTTTCCAAGTAAATAATTAACTATGAATTTTTTATTACAGCTATTTAAAAATATAAAAAATCATATGTCTGACCACCTTAACTTAGTCAAAACTTCATGAAATTCAATTATTTCTTTTTTAATACTATAGTATGCGAAGCATAGAATGTGACACATGTTTCAAATTCAAAAAATGTGATACCGTTTGAAAGCTATAGATGTTTTTAAATCAACCTATCAATCAGGTCTTTAGTCATAATTCAAATAGAAAATGAATAATAATTATTTATTAAATTCAAAGTAAAGCATAATTTATGTTGGTGGAAAGCTAAGAATCTCCTTTAAAAACCTTTTTCATTTCATCAATTTTGGGTAAAAAAAAAGTCGTCAACCACATGGGCCATCATATCACTTACATATCACCACTTTTTGGCCCATCATGATCCTGCACATACCCGTATATTTTTTAATAAGTTAGAAATAAAAATATTTTATACTTTGTGCATTCCTCTATATTTTGCACACATGTCTATGATGACAATGACAACTACAACATGTGATAAAATTCCTTTATTCTTTGATGGATGCCAATATCTATTTCTAAAGCTCTCAATGTGGCACAAGCTACAAGAACACAACCAAATATGAATTGATCAAGTTGCAAAAATACTAGACAAGTGATGCTCTAACGCACCTATTTTTTTTAATTTTTTTTTCTGATAGATATTGAACTAATGTTTATAATTAACAATTCCATTGTTTCAACTCATACTTATTAATAATCTTGTATTGTTGTTAATTCTTACCACTTTTTAAAGTATGTGATAATAATTTTCTATCAATTCTATATATTTATGTACTATATCTAGAATTTGTAATGTGATTAAATATATTATAAAGGTTAGGTAAGTGCTATAAAAAAAATCAATATCATTTATTTCTCTACAAGCTCTATGATTATTTACTAGATATGATGCTAACATATCTACACTCTTATCCATTTGAGTATGTATAGTGAAATTAGGGTTGAACGAAAAATGTAGAGCTATAAAAATTACAATATCTACAACTCTAGAAAGGATATAGAGTTCTTAGTAGTTACATTGAAATATTTTAGGTATATTTAAGTTTGTTGGTTTTATTACGTTTTTTTCTAATTACTCTTTAGTTAAATTTATCATGCTTTCACTAGTTCTTGATTTAGTCATGTATGGGAAGATCAAATACTATTTGAATCTCGTTATATAATCCATTTTTCAACCTCCTTACCAAAGTAAAGTTGAGCATGGATTATTTTACTTCAAGTTACTTGGAGCATTGACCAGTCCTAGGATTTTCACATGGTTTTATAACTTTTGAAGTTATAACATGATTCACATTCCTCTATCCTTTATTCTCCCATTTTTTCATAGAGTAGAAGTAGGCCACCAATACCACTTCCAATAAAATCATTTTTGAAAAAAATTTAAAAATTTAATATTTATATAGATATGCATATGACATATCTTGGTGCATTAAAGCATCACCCATCCAACCTATATGAAACTTGACTAGTTCACATTTGGTGGTGTTTTCATAGACTATGCCAAGATGCAATCTTTTGATTAGGATATGAGAATCCATCCAAGTATAAAGAATATAGAAATTTCATTAGATGTTGTTCTTGCCACTACTCTAATAGACATGTATACAAAGTATAGAGGCACACATTGTGGACACAATATTTTTGATTTCCAATTTATTAGAAAAGTATATGGAATAGTATTTTCTAACTTGATTTTTATATTTTCTAGCACTAAATGTATTTTCTTCAAATTCTATAATTGTACCAAAATGAGTAAATTAAACCTCCAATAATAATTTACAAAGTGAGCTCCTAAATCTCCAATCTTGATTGAGATGATTCTTTAAAGTTTACTCAAAAAAAATAAAATTATTCGTGATCATTTCAAAATATTACAAGTCAATTAGTTTTCAGTTGTGTGACATATGCCATAGTGTGAACTAAATAGACAAGACCCATACAAATTTAAACCCTATTTAATCCCCTAAGCATTAATCCCAATAAGATATTCAATATCAACAAAACAAAGAAGCCATTAAAACTAACATGCTAAAACACGAAAGATTGAAAAACATTTATTCAAAGACATTGAAACTTATCCTATTGGGGGGTGGTGTTGCATTGATGTGGAATGGTGACACTTTCCCAATCCCTTGGATAATATGAGCCTTTCCAATCAATTTTATGGATTAAAATCAATGGAAACTAATGAAAATGATGAATGAAAACATGATGAAAGCTAGATTAACACAATAAAAGATAAGATGTGTGACGTAAGTTTATGTAATCTATTATAAATGTATACAAGATTCAAAGATGCAAGTCCTAGATTCAAAAATATACTAAATGGATGCAAACAAGGTTACCATGGAAGCCATTAATAGATTCTTAAGCTAATTATACATGAAAATTAATCTAAAATGCTTATCAAATGTGCAAATGGGTGTGAGTTTCAACATCATAATTTTTCTATTAAAAAGATGGATCCCTATTCAAAAGATGTAAAGTCTAATTATAGAATAGGTAAAAAGAAACCGATGGTCAAGATTGAAAGAATCAATCAATGGCCAAGATGGAAAGAAGATGGAGGCATGGATCATGGATTCCCATCCTGGGTTCAGAATGCAAGTTGATATTTAATCAAGGGCTCACAATCATGCAAAGAAGCACACTTTCAAAACTTACTCAAGAAGTTTGTTGAAAGTTTATTACAAGGAAGAATATTCCCTTTTTTGAATGAGTGAAGAGGGAGAATATTCTTAAAGAATATTCCCATGCAAGTGGATGACGAGAATTAGTATTTGGGTAAGTGCACCAAGATGGTTCCCAAAAAGGGGACTTAACCAGACAAATTTTTTCTGAAATCAGGAAATATTGACCTTGGATGTGAAATTGAGGATACTTAGACTCAAAATTTTGAGATTGAACAAAAAGAAGGATTCAAGTGCTCCAAGTCTACTTTCTAAACTAATAATTTATTTTGAAAATGGTTGAGATTAAGGGGTTCAAACGAGGGACGAACACAAATTGGTGTTGTTTTTTTCAGAAAAACATAACATAACAACTCTTGTATGACCCTCGTATAGTGAACCTTTTTTTAATATTTTTTAAAATCGCAACAGTCAGAAGTTAGCTGACAGTTTGTAGTTGATGCATGATTTTTCTGATAATTTTTTAATGAATATTTTATTTTTTACTAATTTGCGAAGTGGACATTTCTTGAAAAATAGAATTTTGGCCATGCGACCCCTACAAATTTTGGAAACTGATTGATTTTTTTTATTTTTTATTTTTGTCGAATGGAGTCTAGTTTCTAAAAATGTAATTTATTTGAAAAATTGATGAACGGTTAATTTATAATGAAAAAAATATCAAACATTGCATTTTGGCAAATAAAAGACATACAGATAAAATAAATTATGGATGAAAGACTTAATATTGTCAGAAAGTGAAAAAAATTACATCGTTGGATAGCTAAGAGATAACCCAACATTAACCATGTGCAATCCCGATGGTGAGCACGAACTCAATTATGAGAAATATGGTGGATTTTTTAAAAACACGTCTCTGGTCGTTGGGAATGCCCTCCAAGCCTTTGGGTTGGTATTCCGAGACAAATACCAAGCCTAAGGCTTGGGAATTCCCAAAGCAAGATATAACGCGAGCGCGTTATAATGCGCTTGCATTATATCTCACTTTTCACATGGTTTTTGCTTCTGCGGGGAACATGTCAACTAGGAAATAACATGAGCGCATTATAACACACTCGCGTTATGTCTTACTTTATGTTAAATGCCAATATATTGAATGTATGCTGATATATTTGTATGTTTGTATGTACATGTATGTCATGTATGTATGTATGCTTGTGTGGATGTAAGATTATATGTACATATGCATTATGCTTGTATGTATGCATTTATGTATGTCTTTAGACGGAGGGAGAATTTAGAGAGAGAGAGTCTATAGAGATGGAGAGGGGGTGGGAGAGAAGGGGTTGGAGTGAGGGTGACATAGCTAGGTAGGGTGGGAGGGATAGAGGGAGGGAGAGAGAGAGGGGGGGTGGGAGAGAGAATTGAGGGAGAGGGAGATAGAGAGGGGGGGTGGGAGAGAGAGAATTGAGGGAGAGGGAGAGATAGGGGGGAGAGAGAGAGACAAACAGAAAGAGAGAGTTATGTAGGTAGGGTGCCAAAGGGAGAGACTTGAGAGATAGGTAGTGAGAGGGAGTGTGAGAGAGATGGAGTGTGAGAGGGAGGGAGTGGGAGAGAGATGGAGTGTGAGAGAGAAGGAGTGGGAGAGAGAGGGAGTGTGAGTGAGAGACCTAAGAGAGGGAGAGGGTGTGGGAGGGAGTTACCTAATAGAGGTATAGAAAGAGGGGGGTGGAGTGAGAGGGACTTATCTAGGTAGGGTTGGAGGGATAGATAGAGAGAGGGGAGAGAGAAAAAGAGAGAGTTACCTAGGTAGGTTGCTAGAGGGAGAGACCTGAGAGAGAGAGGGGGTGGGAAGGAGAGACATGAGAGAGAGGGAGAGAGAGGTAGTGGGAGAGAGTGGGATGGAATGGGAGGGACATAAAGAGAGATGGATAGAGGGAGTGAGAGAGGGTGGTAGGATTGATTGAACGAGAGGTACGTAGAAAGAGGGAGATGGTAGATAGAGACAATTAGAGACAGTAGGAGGGAGGGAAGGATGGAGAGGTGAGATGTATAGATAGAGAGAAAGTGATAGGGGTTGAGGGTGTAGGGTTGAGGGATTAGGGTGGAGGACCTATAGGGTTGATGGTTTCTAGGGTATTAGGGTTTAAGGTTTGAGGGTTGAGGGAATAGGGTCAATGGTAGAGGGTATTTGGTTGAGGGTATAGGGTAGAATGTTTAAGGGTTTAGGGTTGAAGGGTTTGGGGTTAAGGGTTTAGGGTTAAGGGTTTACTTGGTTGAGGGTAGAGGGTTTAGGGTATAGGTTTGAGGGTATATAGTTGAAGGATTACGTTCACGGTCCAATGTAAGGGGTAGAGGGTTTAAGGTTTAAGGATTGAGGGTTGAGGGATTAAGGGTTGAGGGTTGAGAATTGAGGGTTGAGCATTTAATGTATAGGGTAAAGGGTAGAGGGTTTAAGGGTTGAGAGTTGAAGATTGAGGGTTTAAGGTATAGGGTTGAGGGTCCAATATATAGAGTAGAGGTTATAGGGGTTGAGAGATTAAGGGCTGAGGGTTTAGGGATTAGGGTAGAGAGTTTTCTTGGATTTCACAGTATAAGGGTTGAGGGATTAGGGTTTAGAGTAGAGAGTATTGGGTAGAGGGTTTAACAATTTAGGGTTTAAGGGGTTAGAGTTGAGGGTCGAGGGTTTAGGGTTGAGTGTTTAAGGGTTTAAGGGTTGAGGGTTTAAGAGTCAAGAGGGTTGAGGGATTAGGGTAGAGAGTTTACTAAGTGGGTTTAAGGTTTGGCAGATTAGGGTTGAGGGTAGAGGGTAGAGGATTGACGGTAGGGGGTAGAGGGTAGAGGGTTAGGGTTTAAGGGTTTATGGTTTAGGGATGAGGGATTAATAGGTTATAGGGTAGAGGTTATAGGGGTTGATGGTTGAGAGATTCAGAGGGTATAGGGGTTGAATGATTAAAGTTTAAGGGTTGAGGGATTAAGAGGGTATAGGGGTAGAGGGATTAGGGTTGAAGGGTTGAGGGTTGAGGGTTTAGGGATTAAGAGGGTATAGGGGTTGATGGATTAGGGTTTAAGAGTTGAGGGTTTAGAGATTAAGATGGTATAGGGGTTGAAGGATTAGGGTTTAAGGGTTGAGGGTTGAGGGTTCCAGGATTAAGAGGGTATAGGGGTAGAGGGATTAGGGTTGAATGGTTGAGGGTTGAGGGATTAGGGTTTAAGGGTTGAGGGTTCAGGGATTAAGAGGGTATAGGGGTTGAGGGATTAGGGTTTAAGGGTTGAGGGTTCAGGGATTAAGAGGGTATAGGGGTTGAGGGATTAGCATTTAAGGGTTAAGGGTTCAAGGATTAAGAGGGTATAGGGGTAGAGGGATTAGGGTTGAAGGGTTGAGGGTTCAAGGATTAAGAGGGTATAGGGGTAAAGGGATTAGGGTTGAAGGGTGTAGGGTTGAGGGTTGAGGTATTAAAAGGGTATAGGTGTTGAGGAATTAGGGTTTAAGGGTTGAAGGTTGAGGGTTGAGGGTTGAGGGATTAAGAGGGTATAGGGGTTGAGGGATTAGGGTTTAAGGGTTGAGGGTTGAGGGTTGAGGGTTGAGGGATTAAGAGGGTATAGGGTTGAGGGATTAGGTTTAAGGGATGGTGAGGGTTCATGGATTAAGAGGGTATAGGGAGAGGGATTAGGGTTGAAGGGTTAAGGGGTAAGGGTTCAGGGATTAAGAGGGTATAGGGGTTGAGGGATTAGGGTTTAAGGGTTGAGGGTTGAGGGTTCAAGGATTAAGAGGGTATAGGGGTAGAGGGATTAGGGTTGAAGGCTCGAGGGTTGAGGGTTGAGGGATTAAGAGGGTATAGGGGTTTAGGGATTAGGGTTTAAGGGTTGAGGGTTGGGGGATTAAGAGGGTATAGGGGTTGAGGGATTAGGGTTTAAGGGTTGAGGGTTCAAGGATTAAGAGGTTATAGGTGTAGAGGGATTAGGGTTGAAGGGTTCAAGGTTCAAGGATTAAGAGGGTATAGGCGTTGAGGGATTAAGGTTTAAGGGTTAAGGGTTGAGGGTTCAAGGATTAAGAGGGTATAGAGGTAGAGGGATTAGGGTTAAAGGGTTGAGGGTTGAGGGATTAAGAGGGTATAGGGGTTGAGGGATTAGGTTTTAAGGGTTGAGGGTTGAGGGTTAAGGAATTAAGAGGGTATAGGGGTAGAGGGATTAGGGTTGAAGGGTTCAGGGTTTAGGGATTAAGAGGGTAGAGGGGTTGAGGGATTAGGGTTTAAAGGTTGAGGGTTGAGGTATTCAAAGGGTATAGGAGTTGAGGGATTAGGGTTTAAGGGTTGAGGATTGAGGGTATATCTCTCAACCCTAATCCCTCAACCCTCTCTCTTTCTCCCACTCCCCCCCTCTCTCCCTCCCACTTTTTATTTCTCCCACTCTCCCCCTCTCTCCCTCCCACTCTATCTCTCTCCCACTCTATCTTTTTGCCACTCTCACCCTCTCTCCCTCCATCTTTGTCTCCCACTATCCCCTTCTCCCACTCTCTCCCACTCTCCCCTTCTCCCACTCTCCCACTCTCTCCCGCTCTCTCTTTCTCCCACTCTCCCCCTCTCTCCCTCCCTCTCTATCTCTCCTCTCTCACTATACACTCTCCCACTCTATCTCCATCTCTCACACTATCTCTTTCTCCCCCTCTCCCCCTCTCTCCTCTTTCCTCTCCCACTCTCTTCTCCCTCTCCTCTCCCTCCCTCTCTCCATCTTTCTCTCCCACTCCCTCTCCCTCCATCTCTCCATTTTTCTCTCCCACTCTCCCCCTCTCTCCCTCCCTATCTATCTCCATGTCTCCCACTTTCTATTTCTAACCCTCTGCCTCTCCCTCCCTCTATCCCTCTCCCTCCATCTCTCTTTCCCACTCTCCCTCTACCTCTCTCTCTCTCTCACACACACACACTCATATATATCTCCTCTACTATAAGGGTGCAAGGGACAACTATAGAATTAGGATAGAGGGTAAAGACAAAGAGGGAGAAAAGAAATATACTAAGAAAACCATATTTCACATAATGCACTCACGTTATAACACAAGCGCGTGTTGTACTCCACTAAAATGGTAAAAAACTCTATATACCTGTGATTTCAAGGTCCACAGTCTGCATATTCCCCTAGTTCTGCGCGTGCTCCAACAAAAAGCGGCTTTTTGATGATGTTGTGAAGTGTGCAAGCATGTTTTTCACATTCCATCACCTTTTCCATGATCTTTCTACCACCTTTGCATGAAATAGCAGAGTTTCCACATTGAAAGACATATAATATCAATTGAAGTTTGAAATCCATTGAAAACTGATATACAATTGAAGTTTGGAGGGGAAAAAGCTTTTGAACAAATCAAATTGTTTTGGAGTTTGAAGAAAGAAGAAGCTAAGGCTACATAATTAGGTTGAACTCCTCCATTTGAAAGTCTGGTTTTTTAGGTATGTGAAGTCTGTATAAATTTTCTTTCATTCTGTTATGGCTTGCTTTCATTTTTGTTTGTCATTATAACCTTAGGTTTTCAATGCACATTTTAAATTACTATTATGTACACAATTATATACACTTGCCAATTATTATTTTAAACTTGATGCAGAACATCTACCAGGATCCACAAATCATCAAGGGTACTTATGACCCTAAATTAAATTGAAGAAGATCAACAAACATACTCAATTATATTTTCATCAAAACATGAGAACTTGGTTTCAACTCTTTGTCAGACTCAAAAAAATAGATTAACCATCAAAAAATTGATTGTAAAATAGCATAAAGTTGATTAGAAACTCAGAACCATTCACCAAAATTCATCCTTTAATACAACTCCAAGCCTCTCCCATTCCTCTAAAGGGTCCAAACACCTTCCAATACCTCTGCACAAACTGATGCAGTACAAAGGAAGAAATCAACACCTTTCTTGACACACTTATTCAACTATATTTCCCTTCACAAAACATTTGATTCGTATACTCAAATTAGCATTAAGAGTTCCCAATTCCTTTTAAGGACCTTCAAAACACCTTGAAAATCTTGAAAATAATTGATTACAATCAACTAGGTTGCTCAAAACATCAACCAATGATCATGTTATTCACAAGTTGTCTTAAATCTTCCATAATGGCACCGTTGATTACAAACACAAACTATAATTCTTAAGGCACAACCAAACCATTATTTGCTTAATAAATCTTTGTTTGAGTTAGTACAGAAAAAATGAAACCTTTCAGAAGTCTGAACTTACACACAAACTTACTTCCTTTGTTCACTATCCACATTACTAGTAGCCAAGCATCTGCAAACTATCACATGTATCTCCCAAACCGTGCACACACTTCAAACTATGATACTCATTTTTGATGCAGAGTTAGAGGACCCAAAACCATTGAAGATGTAAAATTTCCTTCAAGAGGAATCTAACAAGATTAAAAAGGCCTAATGGACCAATCCCAACACTCCTCCAAGCTGGACAACAAACATAAACACTATTTCCCACATTTCACCCTTGGAATCTAGTTACTGTGCAAAACTAGTTTTGGGCCCTTAACTCCAGAACTTTCCAAAACTATAGGAAAATAAAAGAATGATTCTAGCACCCATTTAAGAGTTTCAAGACATACCTTAACCCATCACATGAATCCTTTGGGACAACTTTAAGAAAACTAACCTTTTCACTATTTTAGACCTCCAAGTAGGCCAATTTTACAAAGGAACTACCCTTAGACCCTCACACCAGAATTCCAAACCAAAAAAAAATCTTTAATTAGGTGTCAAAACAAGATATTTTCTAGGTCTTAGGACCTTACCTACCCAACTAGTCTTCCGATACGAAAACCCCCATTTTTCAATGCAAAGAGGGAGGGTTTATAGAAACTCCTATACCTGGGCCTTCCCAGACCATTCCAAAGCATCAAACATCTTCAAAATACCTTGAAAAAGGTCAAAATTTCATTACATAGACCACTCCTTCAACACTTTTTCAAAATCACTCCTTGGTTCCTCAATTTCTCATGGAAAAGTGCTTGTTTTAGCCTAAGAACCCCATCCTATTGTCATTAGTTTCATTCCAAAGAATTTTCAACAATAAAATACCCTAATATAACAATTTACATGCCATCCCACTAAGAAAAAAGTCATAAAAGTAGGTGGGATGGTCATTTCATAATTAAATCCTACTCAAACCCTTGACTGGCTTGAAATGAGCAGTTTCAGAAAATTGTCAATTGCTCCCTTCAAACGTACTGTTAAGCCCTCAAAACTGATGCATTAGAGAGTTAAGACATGTTCCTACAATATTATATTATTTTTCTATCAAGGGGATGTTGTATAGATCTGTACAAGTGCAGGAAAGTAGAAAAAAACCAGTGAATTTCTGGAAAACAACATTTTTTTATCAAAAAAATAGATTTCAAAATGAACAAAAATCCTCCCTTCAAGCCAATGGAGGTTGTTTAAAAATTTTGAAATGAAAACCAACTCCCCCCAATACCTATAACTAACAAAAAACCACCTTTGAAAGCTCATATAACTGGTACATGGAAAATGTCTTTAATGACCCTCTTACAACATGAAGATACCCAAAATTGAATCAAATTTCAAAATGGAAGCATAGATTGTCAAGATGCTCCTACACCACAAAATTATCAAACATTCAAAATTCCATTCACTCATTAGCTTTCAGAATCACCATCATGGTTATTCACTTTTAGTTAGAAATGTGCTTTGGCTAGCCTAGTGCTTCCATAGTTTGTACACATTTGTCTACATGCCAAGTTAACTTTTGTACACGATGATTGTAAGTATTATTTAAATGAAGCCTTCAGTGACATATATTTTTCAATTAACTTGAATGGATACATTTTTTAGGAACTAATATTCATCTCATTACCATGGTACAGATAAAATTATCCGCCATGCCGAAGAAAAAGACAAAGAGGAAACTAACAGACGAAGAGAACGAAACCTTGAAAGAAAAGGAGAGAGTTCGAGTGGCAACATATCGTGAAAAGAATAAATTGGAAATGATTGATGAAAACAAATGATTGTAGAGGAACCTCAACCATCAAAAAGAGAACAATAATTGGTAGCACAACAAGCACGAATGTGAAAGCATCGTTGTAAGACAGATTCAGATACTGTAGTTAGAGACACACCCTCTACAACAAGTGAATATGAAGGGACACCATTAAGCACAAGCGAGTATGGAGGGACACCATCTAGCACAAGTGAATATGGATGGACACAATCTATTGCAAGTGAATATGGAGGGACACCATGTACCGCAAGTGAATATTGTTGGACACCATCTAGAACATCTCAAGTTGAGAGCACATCATCACTCAAAATTGACGAAGAAGGTATGCCATCATCCCCATGTGAACCTCAAGGTATTTCTTCTTCTCCACCCTCAATCGAAGGTATGCAATATAGCCCACCTCAATTAAATATTGATGAAATTCCTAATGTTGAGATGTATGTACCTAGGAGAACACCACCAAGAATTTTCCGTAGAAAGCCAAAGTATTTGATTAATATTGATGATGATATTTTGCAGCATATGGAAGGTAAGATTTCAACACACACTTGTAGAAGATATGGTGATAAGATTTGGGAACAATTCTTTGAAAGGATAAATGAGACTGCAAGATGGCAACTATTTGTTGAAATGATGCGGGATGTAAAGTATAGGAACATCATGAAGACTCTTGGGTTGAGAACATCAAATGCATCAAGTGAAGACACTATTGTGAAGAATCTAATGGATGCTTATGAGAGTGTGGGTAAGACCTCACAGTCAAAGGATAGTAATGTCACCCGACGTGTCATTACATCGACTTTGGTAAGCTATCAAACAAAGAGAGCTCGTCTAATTAAAAAGACTAGTGAACAAATGAGAATTAGTAGAATTTTTTTATCAAGAGCCATTCAAAGGCGGCAAAGAATTGAGGGAAATAATACAAATGAATTATGGGAATTCTCGGGGAGTCTATCACGAAAAGATAAAGAAGTTCTTGAAGCCTTGAGAACACTAATTGAAGAGTATTGGAAGAATAACACAAGGCCATCTCTGAATCAAAGGGATGTGGTAAGAAGGAGAATTGGTAGTCGGAATCGTGAGCCACATTCAAAGCATTTTTTGGATATGACTCAAACCCAATTTTTTCAGAAATTTGAAAATGATTATCCTCAAATTAGTATTTCTCAAAGATGTTTTGAACTGCTTAAACCTTTTTATGTCAAGATAAATCACGCACGCACTACTTGTTGTTGTAGACTACATATTGAATTTTCTAACCATTATGATGTTTATCATTCTATATGTTTAGATTTGCATACTAGCGATGTTTTATAGGATTGTGGCATAGAAAACCCACCAAAATCTTCAAGAGAGTTCTTATCAAAAATTTAATGTGAAATAGAGGATGGCTAGATATTCTATAGGATAACATGCTTGGATGGTTCATGCGACTATTGTGGTGGCTTCCAACGTATGCCAGTATGTCAACATATGGAAAGCACAAATGAGGTGGGACAAAAACTAGTAGAGTTCAGGAAGTATAAAACAGTGACATATGCTACAAAAGATGGGTCTCAAGCAAAACAGTGTGATTTGGTTATTGAGAAGATTCTAGTGTACCAATTTATGACCACATTTCATGACAGTATATTGTCTGAGTATGCAATGCATACCCATAGAGCTTGATGGTTGGACACGTAGTTCAAGCTATGCAAGGACACCTTTCCAATCGGAAGCATAGTATCTGTGGTTGACTTTGTAGAGAACTACACTCTACAGCCGAAACATGAGGTCCAGTCACAATATTACAACTCCACCCAAGTTTTGATATTTGTGCACATAGCATTCATTCATGCATCCGATAGTACAGATGAGAAAAGGAAGGTATTGAGGGAGTACCACTTTTACATTAGTGATGATCGCACACATTCTCTAGATTTCGTGCAAGGTTGCTTCTAGATGTTCTATAGTGGTTTGGCTCAAAGAGGCATAGAATACGATCAACATATAATATGGTCTGATAACTGTGCAACACAGTTCAAGAACTCGTGCATGTTATTACAGGTGTTCAACATATGTGGAACTTTTGTGAGGCTAGACATGGAAAGGGGGAGCATGATGGTGTAGGTGCATGCGTGAAAAGAGAATTAGCACGAGAAGAGTTAAAGTATAAAGAAAGTGCAAAGTTGACAGATGTAAAATCAATCGTTGAGTGGTGTAATGCTTTGATGGGTACAAGTAATGAAGGTACGTCTTTAGTTCATAGATTTTTTTGGTTGATGGATGATACTAACATTGCACCATATGAAGACTGTTGTACACTAACAGGATCGAGTGAGGTACACTCTTTCCTTAGCTGAAATGTAGGTTCATGGTGTATCGATACACGAAAGAGGGCATGCTTTTGTTCTTCATGTACAATGCAAGCCTAGAATGATTGTGAGTCAGGGGAGTGGGTTGACAAATGGTTCACAAGTTATCTTAGCCCACTTCACATGTATCGCCCTCCGATGGTATTGGAACTGACACAAATGGAATCATCGGTCGACTTTGACCACGTATCATATCTAAATCAACCAGGTGATATATGTACTTTCTTAGTTGTTGAAATTCCATATCATTATCTTACTTTGTAATGTATTCGTAATGTTGACAAATCTCAAGAGATTTTTTGCACATATCAATGCAGGGCATTTTATGCAGTTATTGCAGATGAAGACAATGAAGAGGGAACAAACTATTACTTGTGTCATTGTGTTGAGACCAAAAAAAAATTGGAGGCCCTAGTTATAGATGGAGAAAACATCGAATACCCTACAGGCTCAGTTGTGGTTACTAGAACATGGTTTAGAAGGTACCCACATTCAATTATTAAATATTGGCTATTTTAGGACTTTGACATGCATCGTAAGATTCTTCATTACTTGAACCTTGTCGTGGCATCCAATGTTCATTTGACCAAATATGGGGGTAGACCTTTGAACAAGACGTTATGGAAGGTCCGTCAGTCTAACCATGAGGCAATACTTGACACAATAAAGAGTAGAGCCAACCTGGATGGTTCGTTGGATTAATTTGTAAGTATATGCACATCGGTTCTTATTAATTTATACTTTTATGCACATTAATTTTTTTGATGCCAATGCTATCATCTTCTTTTACAGTGATTGGTGTCCCCTTGCAAAAAATATAGATATATGAGCCATCCAAGAGAATGTCAGCCAGAAAAGCAATGCAACATCCTTATTTTGATGCCTACATGCAACATATTTAAGTGCCTTCCATCTATTTTTATTTCATTTCCATTTTGGATCCTCTTTCTTTTTCTCTTTTATTTTGCATATTTGTAAGTAAACTACTAAAAATTGATTGATCTTTTGTTGCATAAAATGTTGATTTAAGAGCCATCAAAGAGAATCTCAACCAAAAAAGAAATGCAACATCCTTATTTGATGATCTTGAAAAATCTCAATTTTGATTTCAAGCCATTATAAAAGAGCATGTGAAGCTTAGTGAGGGAATCTCAAGTTACTCATTTGAAGTTAACCTCATAATGAGTACCTATGATGTAGAAATTTAAAGAGAATCTCGAATGTATGAGTGACATTGTAAAAGATCTATGAGAATGTAGTGCCTAAGGCATTGTAATAATATTTAATTACACAATGAGATATAATCAAATGTTGTAAGGTTTGAGTTCATTTTTGGTGTAGTAGCACCTTGTTCTGTAAATGCCTTGAATAGGAAAATTTGCAAACTTTGAATTTTGAAATGTAAACAATGTGAAAAAGGTCATGTAAACCATTTGCAACTTTTTTTCTGCAATTTGTTTAACCAAGCAGACTGTTCCAATACTTTTGAATAGGTATGTTTATGCTAGGCATGGTCCTCTTTCACACCGAAACACGTAGAATCGCTCTGAGCTATGTTCCATCGGATCGATCCCTTAAGGGTCCGAAGTGCAAAATGACTGCAAAATTTAGAATGCTATTACTTGGATACCATGACATTTAGAAACTTCTCATCTGATCCTACAGGATCATGTTGGACCCCTCTAGAAAAACCTCTCTCGGTTTTGTCTATCTTGGAGTTGTTTTCTCGTGGTAGCGGATTTTTAGTTGATAGAAAAAGTGTCAAATTCAAGTTGTGCAAAGTTGCAAAGTGGTGCAACTTTCGCTCTACAACTCATGTGACCAAACTACTGGCTCCAACGCATCTGAATAGGTATCTTTATGTTAGGAATCATCCTCTTTCACATCAAAACACATGGAATCGATCTGAGCTATGTTCCACCAGATCGATCCCTTAAGGGTCCAAAGTGCAAAATGGCTGTAAACTTCAGGATTATATTACTTAGTTACCATGATGCTTAGAAACTTCTTGTCTGATCCTATAGGATCACGTTAATCCCCTCTACAAAAACCTCTCTCGATTTTGACTATCTCGGAGTGGTTTTCCCATGGTGGCGAATTTTCACTTGATGGAAAAAGCATCAAATGCAAGCAGTGCAAAGTTACAAACTGGTGCAACTTTCGTTCTGCAACTTGTGTTACCAAGCAGACTATTCCAACATATCTGAATAGGTATGCTTATGCTAGGCATGGTCCTCTTTCACACTGAAACACGTGGAATCACTTTGAGCTATGTTCCACCGGATCGATCCCTAAAGGGTTGAAAGTGCAAAATGGCTGCAAATTTTAGCATGTTATTACTTGGATACAATTACACTTAGAAACTTCTTGTATTATCATATAGGAAGGTGTTGGGCCCCTCTAGAAAAAAATATCTTGGTTTTGGCTATCTTGGGGTGGTTTTCTTCTGGCGGCGGATTTTCACTTGATGGAAAAAGTGTCAAATTCAAGTTGTGCAAAGTTGCAAAGTGGTGCAACTTTCACTCTGCAACTCGTATGACCAAACTAAGTGTTCCAACGCATCCAAATAGGTATGTTTATGCTAGGAATGGTCATGTTTCACACTGAAACACGTGGAATCACTCTGAGTTACATTCCACCAGATCGATCCCTTAAGGGTCCAAAGTGCAAAATGGCTGCAAACTTCAGCATGCTATTACTCGGATAACGTGATTCTTAGAAACTTCTCATTTGATCCTATAGGATCACATTCACATTGAGCCCCTCTACAAAAACCTCTCTTGGTTTTTTCTATATTGAAGTGATTTTCCCGTGGTGGCGGATTTTCACTTGATGGAAAAAGCATCAAATGCAAGCAGTGCAAAGTTGCAAAGTGGTGCAACTTTTGTTCTGCAACTTGTGTGACCAAGAAGACTATTCCAACACATTCAAATAGGTATTTTTATGCTAGGCATGGTCCTCTTTCACACCGATACACGTGGAATCGTTCTAAGCTATGTTCCACCCAATCGATCCCTGAAGGGTCCAAAGTGCAAAATGGTTGCAAATTTCAGCATGCTATTACTTGGATACTGTTACACTTAGAAACTTCTCATCTAATCCTACGAGAAGGCATTGGGCCCCTCTAGAAAAATCTCTCTCGGTTTTGGCTATCTTGTAGTGGTTTTCTTGTGGTGGCAGATTTTCACTTGATGGAAAAAGTGTCAAATTCATGCTGTGCAAAGTTGCAAAGTGGTGTAACTTTTGCTCTGCAACTCGTATGACCAAACTAACTATTTCAATGCATCCAAATAGGTATTTTTATACTAGGCATGGTCTTTTTTTGCATCAAAAAATGTGGAATCGCTCCAAGCTACGTTTTATTGGATCGATCCCTTAAGGGTCCAAAGTGCAAAACGGCTACAAATTTCAGCATGCTATTACTCGGATACTATGATGCTTAGAAACTTCTCATTTGATCCTACAGGATCATGTTGATCCCATCTAAAAAAACCTCTCTCGATTTTGGCTATCTTAGAGTGATTTTCCCATGGTGGCGGATTTTTACTTGATGGAAAAAGCATCAAATGCAAGCAGTGCAAAGTTGCAAAGTGGTGCAACTTTCGTTCTACAGCTTGTGTGACCAAGAGGACTATTTTAACACATCCGAATAGGTATGTTTATTCTAGGCATGGTCCTCTTTCACATCGAAACAAGTGGAATCGCTCTGAGCTATGTTCCATCGGATCAATCCCTGAAGGGTCCAAAGTGCAAAATGGTTGCAAAGTTTAGCATGCTATTACTTAGATACCATTACACTTACAAAAATTCTCTTCTAATCCTATAGGAAAGCATTGGGCCCCTCTAGAGAAACCTCTCTCGGTTTTGGCTATCTTGGAGTGGTTTTCTCATGGCAGCGGATTTTCACTTGATGGAAAAAGTGTCAAATTCAAGTTGTGCAAAGTTGCAAAGTGGTGCAAATTTTGCTCTGCAACTCATATGAACAAACTAACTATTCCAACGTGTTCGAATAGGTATGTTTATGCTAGGCATGGTCTTGTTTTGCACCGAAACACGTGGAATCACTCTGAGCTACGTTCCACCGGATCGATCCCTTAAGGGTCCAAATTGCAAAATGGCTGCAAACTTCAGCATATTATTACTCGGATATTGTGATGCTTAGAAACTTCTCATTTCATCTTATAGGATTGTGTTGAGCCCGTTTACAAAAACCTCTCTCATTTTTGGCTATCACGAAGTGGTTTTCCCGTGGTGGCGGATTTTCACTTGATGGAAAAAGCATCAAATGCAAGCAGTGCAAAGTTGCAAAGTGGTGCAACTTTCATTCTACAACTTGTGTGACCAAGTGAACTATTCCAACACATCCAAATAGGTATGTTTACGCTAAAAATAGTCCTCTTTCACACTGAAACACGTGGAATCGCTCTGAGCTATGTTCCACTAGATCGATCCCTTAGTTTGGAGGAGTCTAAAGTTGCAAATTTGTAAGTTGCTTAAAGCAACAAATTTGAAATACAACGGTTACTTGTTTTGAAAGTTGATTTTTAGTTAGTTGAGGGCATGAATCAGTTAGACAAGGGTGTAAAACACTATGTAAATCCTTGAGAGGCTCGAATGGAAGTTGTTGATGAACTTTTGGAGAAGATAAGATAAGAATTATTCACACTGTTCTCTGTTCTTAAGATTTTTTATACAAACTTGTTGATCCCGTACTTGGTACGACCTCCAGCTTCTTGTATGGTCCCAAGGCTGACATGGATTAAAAGAGGGCTGAGTTCACAAGAACCCATCTCTCATAATAATGAATGGACCACTTAGCACTCATTGCATGTAGGTGATGCTCACAAAGGTGAGGCACTAGGCCTTCCCAGGAGGTCACCCATCCTAGTACTACTCCAGCTCAAGCGCTTAACTACAAAGTTTTTTCCCCAAGGTTAAGCCCACATATCTTGCAACCCCATTTGTAAAACCTTCAGAAAGTGTTGTGCCTTATGAAACATTCATTATAGGGCCCCTTTAGCTCATTAATTGATAAGTAGGAGGTATTTTATACAATGTGCCAAATTGTGATATTGCTATCAGGATTCAATTGTGTAGTTTTCGAGTATAAACGAGAATAAGAAGGGAAGATCAGGGTAATCGATTTGCGGACTTATTTTTATTATTGAATTACCTAGTGTTGGATTGGTATATATGAGAATTTTTTTATAATATGGGAGTATACGTTTCAAGCATATAATCCGAAAAGAACTCAAATTTAGATGCATGAGTACAAAGTATCGATCAGGAAAGGCATCCCAATTCTCAAGGCCTATATATCAATGATAGGCAGATTTATATTCAAAGCTAGCACATGATTTTAATTGATAAATTAGAAACAACTATTATATTTATTTATCAAATTTCCATTATCAAATTAATATTTGAATTAGATTTCATATTCAGAATTTAATTCATTTATAATTTGGGGACATCGTTATCTATCTTAATAATATTGGATGACAACCTTTGTCAATCCAATAAGAAATCAACCAAAAATCTATTGATCCAGAGCTCAAGTAATTATAGTGGTATTAGAGAGAATGAACCTACTAGCCTTTGGGTATTGCAAAAAATTGACTTTACATTAGAAGCATGGAAACTGATGATAGTGGTTGGCATTACTCAAGAAGGATGAACATCTTAAAGACATTTGCGAAAATCAGGACAGGTAACCTTCTTGTTGAATTAGGGTTGCAATATTTGATCTACAACATGTTCCAACATTTCTTCAGTGGGATAAAGAACACACATAATGAAGGTGTGTTTGCAGCCATGAAAGATTATGGTTCGAACTATCCAGAAGAGTGATGTTTTATCTTGACCACCCATATCTATACCATGGTTTGCTTGGAAATAAGGATGGGTTCTCTCTTCATCGGCATATACATTAATCCCCGATCTGTTCACACTAGTGTTACAAGACTTAGACTCACCTCGGACTTGACAAGCCAATTTTTGACTTGAACAGGGGCTCGAAGCCCAGACTCAACAAATAGAAAAACCTAAGAAATTCAAAGATTTTTAAGGATTTAAAACTTGTTTCATGCACCCTTTAATAAATAAACCTTAAAGACACAATAGCATCATCAAATAGAAATTACTATGATCCCATACACAAACATACATCAATCACATAAGTATAAGCATCGATAAAAGATATTTGTATTAACATATAAATTACCTTGAATACATGTAACTCATAACTATTGAACCATCAATTTAGAATGCAAATATGGATAGGCATCGATAAAAGATATTTGTATTAACCAAATATCCATGTAGGCATACATCAATATATGTCGATATAAGTATGAAATATATGTACAAAATAGCCAGATAGGCTTACGAGAATGCCATATAGGCATACAGTGTCAAATATGTCCAATAAAAAATATGTACAAAACTGCCAAGTAGGCATACAACAAAGGACTCTGGAATCAAAAGTCATTTCTCTCCATGCCCTGGAAATAAAATCTTTCCCTTTCCCTTTCACTCGGATGGTGATAGGTCTGTCACTCATTTTTGCTGCACTCGTGGAGTGCTCTTGCTACTCCTCCTAGGGTTTAGTTCATGGTGAAGTTTTAACTGTTACAATAAGAAGTAAAGACATGGATATATAGAAATTACATTATAAAAAATAATATATTTGACAAAATAATCACTTATAACCATCTCACGATCTCTCTCCATGAGGGAAATATTCTTACACCCATGCTCAGGTGTGCTCAAGCCTTGTATAAACCATACAAATAGAAATTAAACTACGTGAATCAATAATGGTTTGATTTTTCACTAACTAACATCTATAACAACAAATGTAAATGTAAATTTACTAATTTTCCTCATACCTCTTCTGTCAGAGCCATTGAGGATTGTATAGCAGATATCACACCAATATCCATTTCCCTCATCACATTCAGAGGTGTATCATCTCACAACAATTGAAAATAAAACAACAAAATATTCGACGTAATCAACGATATGCATATAAACTACACAAATCTATGAAGTACTGGATTCATTAGTTAAGCTTTTTATTCTATTACCTACATGAAGGTTTGAGTAAATCCACCACCATTGGGAAGTGTTCCATCAAAACCTCCAATATTAGTCTGTTCAACATCCAAAATCGCATATTAAATTACCATTCGTAAAACAATGCTATTAACATGCAATAAATTTATAATTTTTTACTAGTTACATACCCTAGCGATAGGTGTACTGCACAAATAGTTGGTGGGGGGCCGGTGTATCCAGTCTCAACACTGTGACCCTGAAATTTTATTAAAATCATAAATTTTTTTAGTTAATCTTGCATTTCAAAATCAAAATTTAATAATTTAAATTCAATGAACACATGCACTAGCTTTTACCTAATTATCAATGCCATATGTCTCATACAAAATTTCAGTTTCCCTCTCCATCTCCATAGCTGCAGACGGAACCTACATACCAGTATCCTAAGTGTTGGTGGGGTGATATGAAGAAGTAGCCCCACAAGATTAACACACATGTGTTCAAAGGCCACCACTCAAAGACTCCCCTAGATGGAGTTGTAGAATAGGGCTAGTATGATGGATGACACTCTGGGTCAAAGTGTTGATTACTTGCAATGTCTCCACATCAACACTTTCCTTCACGATGGAAGGCATAACAACGTGCTCATGAGGTGGCCTAACGAGAGCTCATCTACCTTATCACATAGGATCTGGTTGTGCACCAGGTCCATCCTAAGTTGACCCCCCACCTCTCCCCTAGAAATCCCTCATATCAAAATAATTTGGGATTTTGTTCAATATGAATTCACTGTATAGTTTCCTAAGGAAATATTGCGGGACCTTGCAATTGTTGCACGGTGGGTAATCGAAGACCATGTACCACCTATCATAAAACTAGCCCCTAATCTGTTGGTGGTTGCACCAATGGATAGAAAACCTCTTCGCATTGAGGGTAAGATTTTGATTTGTTCGTGGGTCAGTGAATAATGAGCACAAATCACCTTTTGTAGTTTTTAAATCGTTCACATCCTTGTATGATAGTTTATTTGCATTATAATCCCTAGCCGCCTGCCTCCTATCTTGCCATCCAATTATTTGTTTGCTAATTGAATCTACATTTTTTAACATATCTATTAATGAATTTACTAGGGTCATTCTTTATGCGGTTGAACCATTTGGATCACTCAACCTACTGATCAAATTCTCAATTCTCTTTTTTTTGTTCTCAATTTCAGTCATTAAATTTTGTTGAGTGTCAGGAGGGGGTTGAGTCATTAGTGGAGGAGGTTGATGTTGTGGTTGATTTTGATCTTGAGGATTTGGTTGGTCTTCCTGTTGAGGATATTGAGGGTTTGCAGGTTGATTTGCATCTTCTAAAAATTCAACCTAAAACTAACTAATTCAAAAAAAAACCATAGAATCCTTACCTCTCACAGCTCCTCATCGTCATGGCGCCATTGTTACGAAGAAATAGGGATTGTTGGTGAAGAAATTTGTTGAAATTCTCCTCCTAGAACACGAGCGCGAAATTGTGGTGGTTTTGGCCACGGTTGCAAAAAAAAACAAGTCAAAATCCTAATGAGAGATTTGCATTTCTTTTTTTGGTTTTAACAATCAATAATGTGAGTGCATTATAATGCACTCGCGTTATAACGTGCTTGTGCTATTGGTTTGTAGTTGCCAAGCCTCAGGCTCGGCATAACAAGCCATAATGCGAGCACATTATAACGTGCTCGCATTATGGTTTTCCAAAAAAAATTTACGGGGTGTCCACGGAATTGCTACCCATTTCCATGCACCCGCCCATTTGGCAAATTAAAATAAAGTTTTAATGTGCAAAGAGGAGGGATATTCCATAGGAATATTCCCTTTTGCAGGAATTTAGGATTTAGCATTAAATAATTAATTTATTTAATGAAAGGGGGTGAGATTTAGGATATTTAATTAAATAGCTAGGATTATTTAATTAAATAAGAGGACATACCTAGGTTAAATTAAATAATTTGATTTATTCAATTTAACAAGATGAAATGCTAGTGTTCGAGGGGATGAATTAATCCAATTAGGTCAATTAGATTAATAGATGAGAATGAAGCCTATGATTAATTAACTAGGTTAATTTAATCAAATCAGTGAAAAGAGGATGGATTTTAGAATGAAATGGTGTTAATATATCATATTTGAGTGTATGATATCATTCATGACATTTTTAAGTGTCTACAAGTTGATCTATTATTTTTACTTGGTAAAATATTTTTACTAAGAATAAAATATAGTGTCATTAGAAAGACAACACTGTCAACAATAAAATGTGTAGCATTCTGGGTAAGTGCATGGATCTGTGACACAATTTTGGCCTTTAAGATGCCACTTTTTTTTTTTTCCTGAAATCAGCAAAATATGATTTGCACTTGAAAATGAAGATAGTTACGCTCAAATTTTCAAGATTCAGCAAGAACAAAACTTGAAGTGCTCTGAGTCTAGTTCCTAAGCTACTATTTTTTAAAAAAAATTAATGAAGATTAAGGGTCTCAAAAATGTGGGGCCCAAAACAAGTCTTGTTTCTAAAAAAAAAACAGCATAGTGCATGAGGGCTCCCCCCTTTTCGCTTAATTTTATTTTTAGAATTTCAAAATCCCAATAGTGAGAAATTAGCTAATGCCATGTAGTTTATCCTCATTCTTTCGGATAATTTTTTTAACAAATATATAATATTTTATGAATTTTCAAAGTGGACACATCCTAAAAAGCTGAAATTTGAGCGTGCTCCCCCCTAATTTTTTTGAAAAGTAATTGAAAATTGATTTTTTTTTCATCATGTGTAGAATGGATTCTACTTTCAAAAAATTTAATTTGTTTCATGTTTCGATGAACGAGTAAAAATTTATCCTAAAACTAGCACATGTTGGTTTTTGACCAAAAATAGAGGCATTTACAATAGAAGCAATGCATCAAAACCTTAACTAAATCAAAATGAAAAAATAATTATATATTTAGATAGATAAGAGAGAGGTTAACTCTATCAAGGTTTTTTTATAAACTTGCATTGAAATACATGCAAATGAGACAGGGAGCATGGACGAAAATATGAAGAAATTTGGCACCCTTTCAAAAAATCATGTCTTTTTCATGAAATGGTTGTCCAAACCTTTGGGTCAGATGCCCAATGCAAAATCCAACCCATTAGGTCGGTATTTCCCAATGAAACCTATTTGGCACTCGCCAAATTTGGCGTGTGCCAAATGGGTTGCTTCATTTGGCTAGTGCCAAATGTCATTCATGACTTTTGGAATGCATGTTTCTAAATTCTTTGATTTTCTTTTTTTTCTGTTAGGGAAACTATATACATGAAATAAAAATTTAAGTATAAGTTGGCATTTACATATGGACATTTACTTTCTTATACTTTAAGTTATATTTCATGTATATAGGAAAGATGTTTGAGAGTGGTTTCAGATCTCTAGGAGTTATAATGCAAATTCTATTTTTTGGAAGATCTTAAAAATTTTAGACTTAGTCAAATTTTAGTAATCAGCATGTCAAATTTTAGTAATCAGGAGGTCAAATTTAAGTAATTAGGTCAAATTTCATCTTTCTCTCTCTATCTCACTCATTTTCATCTCTTATTCTCTAGACCTCTCTCTCTCACTATCTCCATCCCTTTATTTGACAATATCTTCCTTGAGCTCAAGAACTACATCTCTACATGTCCATCTCTCTCCTTCCCTCTCCAATTCTATCTCCCTCCCTCCTTCCCTCTCTACATTTCTCTATCTCCCCTCCCTCTCCTTTTATCTCTATATATCTCTCTCTACTCTCTATGTCACCTCTCTCTATCCATACCTATCCCTCTCTCCCTCTCTCTCCCCTCTTTCTCTTTCACTCTCTGCTTCCCTCTCTCTCTCCTTCCCTCTCTGCTCTCTATCTCGCCATTCTCTCTCTCCTTCCCTCTCTAGAGTTATCTCTATCTCACTTCTATCTCCTTCCCTCCCTCCTAGTCTAATTATCTCTATCTCCCCCTCTCTCTCCTTACCTTTCTACTTCTCTCTATCTCACCTCTCTTTCTCACTCTCTCTTCCTTTCACCCACCTTTTCTCTCTACTTCTCGCTA
Source organism: Sequoiadendron giganteum (assembly GCA_007115665.2). Taxonomy (NCBI): domain Eukaryota; kingdom Viridiplantae; phylum Streptophyta; class Pinopsida; order Cupressales; family Cupressaceae; genus Sequoiadendron; species Sequoiadendron giganteum. The sequence goes on from CM021108.1 coordinate 212,883,805, forward strand.
TCTAACCTATCACTCTATACATATTTCTCTCTTCCCAGTCCTTCCCTCTCAATCTCTCCACCTTCCTCCTTACCTCTCTACTTTTCTCTCCATCAAACATCTCTATCACCTATCTCACTTCTCTCTCTACCCTTCCCTCTCTACTCTCTTTCTCTCTATCTCACCTCTCTCTCCATACCTATCCCTCCCTCCTCTCTCTTATCTCTCTAACCTCTCTCTCTCCATCCCTACCTCTTTCTCTCTCTCTCCTTCCCTCTATACCTCTCTATATCTCCTCCTCTCTCTATCTACCTAGACCTCTCTCTCCATCCCTACCTCTCCCTATATATCTCCTTTCATATCTACTTCTCTCTACCTAGTTGTCCCTCTATATCTATTTCTCTCTCCCTCCTTGCCTCCTCTCTCTCAATATCTCCACCTTCTTTCCCTCTCCACTTCTCTCTCTATTACCTCTCTCTTTCTCTCTCCTCCCTCTCTACTCTCTCTATCTCTCCCTCCCTCCCCCTCTTTCTATCTCTCCTCTCTCCCTCTCCCTCTTTCTATC
>CM021108.1:212884448-212940089 GCA_007115665.2 Sequoiadendron giganteum
CTCTACCCTTAACCCTCTACCCTATACCCTCTACCCTTAACCTTCTATCTCTCCCCAACTCCCTCCCTCTCTCTCTCTTTCTCTTACTCACTCCCTCTATTTCTCTCCCCTTTACCCTAAACCCTAAACCCTTAACCCTTAAACCCTAAAACCTTAAACACTCTACCCTCTACTTCTCTTTATCTCCTCCTTGCTCTATCTACCTAGAACTCTCTTTTTTTTTGTCTCGCCTCTCTCTCCATCCCTACCTCTCCCTTTATCTCTTCTTTCATATCTACTTCTCTCTACCTAGTTTTCCCTCTATACATATTTCTCTCTCCCTCTTTCCCTCCTCTCTCTCAATATTTCCACCTTCTTTCCCTATATACTTCTCTCTCTATCACCTCTCTCTATCTCTCTCCCCTCTACCCTTAACCTAAACCCTAAAACCTTAACCCTTAACCCCTAAACACTTAAAACCCTCTACCCTCTACCCTCTATCTCTCTCCCAGTCCCTCTCCCTCTCCCTCTCTCTCAAGTATCTCCCCCTACCCCATCTCCCTCCTCTCAAGTCTCTCTCTCTCACACTCACTCCTATGTCTCTCCCCTCTACCCTTAGCCCTCTACCCTTAACCCTTAAACCCTTAAACTCTTAAAACCTCTACCCTCTACCCTCTAACCTTAACCATCTACTATTAACCCTCTACCCTCTATCTCTCTCCCACTCCCTCTCTCTCTCTCTCAAGACTCTCCATCCTAACCCATCTCCCCCTCTCCCTCTCCCTCTCTCTCTCTCTCCCCTCTATCCTTAACCTTAAACCCTAAACCATTAAACCCTCCACCATCTACCCTTAACCCTCCCTCCCTCTGTCTCTCTACCACTCCCTCTCTTTCTCTCTTTCAAGTCTCTCCCTCCTACCCCCGATCCCTCTCCCAAGTCTCCCTCTCTCACTCACTCACTCAATCCATCTATCTCTCTCCCATATACCCTTAACCCTCTAACCTCTACCCTTAATCCTTAAACCCTAAACCCTTCAAACATTAACCCTCTACCCTTAACCCTCTATCCTAAACCCTCTACCTTCTACTCTTAACCCTATACCCTTAAACCCTCTAGCCTCTACCCTCAACCCAATAATCTCTACCCTAAACCCTAATCTCTTAACCCTATACCCTCAACCCTTAAACCCTCTACCCTCTACCCAATACCCTCTACCCTCTACCCTATACATTGGACCCTCAACCCTAATCCCTCAAACCTATACCCTAAACCCTCTACCTGCATCCCTAAACCCTCAACCATAAACCCTTAAACCTTCTACCCTATACCCTCAAACCAATACCATCTACCCTCAACCAATAGCCTAAACCATCAACCCTATAGGTCCTCAACCCTATACCCTCAATTCTCAACCATCTACCCTATACATTGGATCCTCAACCCTCATCTATCTTTGTTCCTCCCTCCTCTTCTCTCCTTATCTCTATCTCACTTCTCCCTCCATCTCTCCCTCCCTCTATCCAACCTTCTCTTCCCTAATCCCTCAACCCTATACTCTCAACCCTTAAACCCTTAAACACTCAACCCTATACCCTAAACCCTCAACCAAGGATAACTGTAAGAAACCCCCTCAATGAAGGTGTAAAATCTTGGCGAATCTTTCCTTTTATTTGAAAAAAATTATTAATTGTTTTGGCGAATCTATGCACATTATTAAAAAAATTTGTAAAATCCTGGCGAATATTAATGAATAATTGGTAAAAAATAATAATCATAGTGGCGAATCCTAGTGAACATTCACTAAAAAGATTAATTACAATGGTGAATCTCTCCTTTAAAAATTCGCATAGTTGGTCGGTGCAGTTCCCCCATTTTTAATTTATTTTTTAATATTGAAGTAGGGGCCCAAGGGTGGCAGCCACCAACGGTGTCAAGGGGCAGTGCCCCTTGTGGGGGTCAAGTGGACAATGCACCCTTGCAGGGTTCGGGGACAACGACAGGTTGATTTCGCGGCCTAATACGCACATTCCTTTTAAAAGGCTTATTGAGGCCCAAAATTTCTTTTGGGCCACACGATTAGATTTAATCATGTGGCCCAATACAAATTTCGGGCCTCAACAAGCCTTTTAAAAGGCATGTGTAAATTAGGTCACAAAATCAACCTACAACCGTCTGATTAAAAAGCTAAGTGATGATTTGATGACAATAAATAAAAGCCCTATTCAAGGCTAAAATATCCGTGAAATTAAATGGTAATTTATTATTGTGGCGATATTTCCCCAAAATTAATGATAGGAATATAATATTACTGGCAAATATAATCGATATTTCTTATTATATTATAAATTGATGGTGAATTAGTTCCAATGACGTATCATTTAAAATATAATACATAGGCGAATTAATCGAGACAATTTTTTTTTGTAAAAATATGGCAAGCCAACATTGTTTTTAGCTTCTACTATTCACCATTTCTGGAGGTCCCAATTTCAATTATTCACCAATTGGTGAAGATTCACCACTAAAGTTTTCCCTACCCTCAACCCTCAACCCTCTACCCTCAACCCAATACCCTCAACCCAATACCCTAATCCCTCAAACCTTACACCCTTAAACCCAATTAAAATCTCTACCCTAATCCCTCAACCCTTAACCCTTTATCCCTCAACCCTTAAACCCTCAACCCTCAACCCTCTACCTTCAACCCTCAACCCCTATACCATGTACCCTATATGTTGGACCCTCAACCCTAATCCATCAACCCTATACCCTCAACCCTCTACCCTCAACCTTAAACTCTCGACCCTCAACCCTTAAACCCTCTACCCTCTACCCTATACATTAAACCCTTAATACTTAATTCTCAACCCTCAACCCTTAATCCCTTAATCCTCAACCCTTAAACCCTAAACCCTAAAACCTTATACCCTCTACCTTATACATTAGAACCTCAACCCTAATCCTTCAACCATATACCCTTAAACCTATACCCTAAACCCTTTACCCTCAACCCTAAATTCTCAACCCTAAACCCTTAAACCTTCTACCCTCTACCCTCTACCCTCTACCCTCTACCCTCTACCCTATACCCTAAACCCAATACCCTAAACCATCAACCCTATACCCTATATTCTCAACCCTCTATCCTATACATTGGATCCTCAACCCTCATTAATCTCTATCCCTCCCTCCTCTTCTCTCATTATCTCTATCTCACTTCTCCCTCCATCTCTCCCTCCATCCTTCCCTCCCTCCCTCTCTACCCTAATCCCTCAACCCTATACCCTCAACCCTTAAACCCTTAAACCCTTAAACACAAATAAACTATCTACCCTAATCCCTCAACTCTCAACCCATAATCCCTCAACCCTTAAACCCTCAACCCTAAACCCTCAACCCTGTACCCTGTACCCTATACCCTTTACCCTCAAACCTTAAACCCTAATCCCTCAACCCCTATAACCTCTACCCTATACATTGGACCCTCAACCCTAGTCCCTCAACCCTATACCCTTAACCCTCTACCCTCGGCCTTAAACCCTCAAACCTCAACCCTCAAACCCTCTACCCTCTACCCTATACATTAAACCCTCAACCCTCAATTCTCAACCCTTAACCCTTAATCCCTCAACCCTAGGTAGGTAGGGAAACATAGGTGAGATACAGAGTGATGTAGGGAGAGGTAGGTAAACAAATGGATAGGGGAGATAAATATAGGTAGAGAGAGGAGAGATAGAGAGAAGTAGAGAGGGGAGGGAGGGACAAGTAGGGAGGAGATAGAGGTGTGTGTGTGTGTGTGTGTGCAAGAGAGAGAGAGAGAGAGAGAGAGAGAGAGAGAGAGAGAGAGAGAGAGAGAGAGAGAGAGAGAGAGAGAGAGTAGAGAGAGAGGTAGATGGACGGAGAGGAGAGATAGAGAGTAGAGAGGGAAACATGCAGGGAGGAGACACAGTTGAGATATAGAGTGAGGGAGGGAGATTTTGGTAAAGAGAGGGAGAGGGGAGATAAAGATAAATAGAGAGGGAAGGAGATGTAGAGAGAGATGATAGATAGAGAGAAGTAGAGAGTGCAGGGATGGTTGGAGTGGAAAGGACAAGATAGAGGTGACTGTGTGAGAGAGGGAGAGAGAGTGAGAGGAGATAAAATGAGGGGAGAGAGGAAAGGAGAGAGAGAGAAAGAGAGTAGAGAGGGAAAGGGATGAGATAGAGAGTAGAGAGGGAAGGAGAGAGGGATGGATAGGAGGGAGAGAGGGAAGGAGGGAGAGTGAGATGGAGAGAGTGGTGAGATAGAGAGTAGATAGGTAAGGAGAGAACGAGAAATAGGGATAAAGAGAGAGAGAGGGAGGCTGGAGGGAGGGAGAGGTAGAAAGCGATAAGTGAGACATAGATAGGGAAGGAGGCAAAGTGGGATAGAGAGAGAATGGTGATTTAGAGAGGAGGGAGTGAGAGGGAAGGAGGGAAAGTGGGACAGAGGGAATGGTGATTTAGAGAGGAGGGGGTGATAGGTTGGGATAGAAATAATGGTGAGATAGAGAGGAGAGAGTGAGAGAGAAAGAGAGGGATGGAGAGACGGGGAGAGAGGTAGGTAGAGGAAGGGAGAGGAGAGATAGAGAGTAGAGAGGGAAAGAGGTAGGGAAGGAGAAATAAGTGAGATAGAGAGGAATGGAGAGAGAGAGAGTGATTTAGGGAGGTAGGGAGGGATATAGAGGTTTGTGTGTGAGTGTGTGTGAGAGAGAGAGAATGGTGAGATATAGAAAAGGATAAATTGAGAGAGAAAGAGGGGGGAGGGAAGGACAATAGTGAGAAAGATTGGGAGGAGAGACAAAAATAAGGGGAGGGAGGGTGAGGTCAAGAGAGGGAGGGAGAGGAGAGATAGAGATAAGTAGAGAGGTAATGAGGGAGGGATGGAGTGTTAGCGAGGGAGATAGAGGTTTGTGTCTGTGAGTGAGAGATAGAGATAGTGGTGAGATAAAGAGGGGAGAGTGAGAGGAAGGGAGAAACAATTATGAGATAAAGAGGAGAGAGTTAGAGAGAAAGAGGGGGAAGAGAGGGATAGAGAGTGAGAGAGAGATTGAGGTAGAGGGAGGGAGAGGAGAGATAGAGAGTTAAAGAGGGAAAGAGGTATGGAGGGAGAGATAATCCCACAATAGTGGTTTACAATTTTTGGCCAAACTAGATGTATTGAAATTATTATTTTTAACTAAATATTCACATTCAGGAACCTATAGCAGCTAAACCGTGAGGAATTTGAAGATGATACAAACTAGAGTCTCATCAAATTTTGTTAGTAGATTCTAAAAATATTTTTTTCAAAATTTTTGGAATCATATTGCACGTATTTTTCCATCTCCCACAAAAATTGGTTTTTTTTCAGAAAACAACATTTTTATAAAGTGACACACATTGTATAACACATAATTTTTTTTCCATGAAGGATTAAATTATAATTCTTTGAAATTTAGATTTTTTTCTCTTATGTCTAGTGCTTCCACTTGGTTAGATAGTTTTTTATTGAATATTTTTTATTCAATCAACTTTCAAAGTCAAACCAGTTACAATTTAGACATAGCGTGACCGTATAATGCGTAACTTGCTTTGTATATATCGAAATTAAATTTTTATTTTTATTTTGGACCAAGGACTTCAATGTATGGTGCATTCATATTTTTCAATTTTTTTTTTGATAATCTGCTATTTTTCCACATGTGCAGAACAAAGGCCTTCATTTTTGATGAAAAACCGATGTTTAATTAAACTAAAAAAGCAAATACATAATAAAACCAAAACATATGAAAATTATATTCCTTGGATAGCTCATTTTTAGGACTACCATAATCATTTGAAATTAATTTTAAATGAATTCATTTAATCCCCCAAAAGGTAATCAAAACTTTATTTTTATCAGCATTTTGATAGGTGTAAAGGAGACTCATTTATAGGTATGGTTTAAAACTAGAGAGGTTTTATCCAAGGGGGTTTGATCTAAGGTGGTTTGATCAAACCCTCTTCAATTGGAATCCTTAAAATGGAAATTTTGAAGGCTTAAATCATTATATTTTCTAAAAATATGTGATTTCAACAAAAATCAGTTCCTCTTAGAAATTGTAAACCACTATTGTGGCAGCACCCAGAGACATAAGTGAGATACAAAGTGATGGAGGGAGAGGTAGGTAAAGAGAGAGAGAGAGAGAGAGAGAGAGAGAGAGAGAGAGAGAGAGAGAGAGAGAGGGAGAGAGAGAGAGAGATGTAGAGAGAGAAGAGATAGAGAGAAGTAGAGAGGGGAGGGAGGCAAATGTAGGGAGGAGATAGAGGGGTGTGTGAGAGAGAGAGAGAGGGGAGAGAGGGAGGAAGGGAGAGAGAGAGAGAGGGAGTGGAGAGATAGAGAGTAGAGAGAAGGAGAGAGTGAGAGAAAGATGATACAACTTGCTGACTACTAAAATTTGACATCTTGATTATTGAAATTTGAATTGTTGATTACTTAAATTTGACTAAGTCTGACATTTTTAAGATCTTCCAAAAATTAGAATTTGAATTATAAATCCTAGAGATCTGAAACCACTCTCAAACATCCTGCCTATATACATGAAATATAACTTAAAGTATAAGAAAGTAAATAGAAAGTAAATGTCAACTTAAATGTTTATTTCATGTATATAGTTTCCCTGTAAGAGAAAGAGAAAATGAAAGAGTTTAGAAAAATGCATTCCAAAAGTCATTGCAAAAAGAAAGAGAACTCAGACTTGTTCATTCATTGCAAAATTCAAGCCATTTGGCGAGCGCAATATGGCCTATTACAGGTTTTTTTTCGCAATTTGGAACTGAAATTGTTTCACAGATCCATGCACTTACCCTTCTCTTTTGATAGTTTATTTTTGATAAAATGTATATCATTCTGCCATTACATATAATTATATAACATTTTCATCAAAACCATATTATGGGAAGCCCCCAAAAAATAATTAGAATGTTAAGAAGCCACTATAAATAAATACAAATATAGGTCTCACAAATAGAAATACACATATAAATAGTTCCAACTAAAACATCTTAGAAAATTCCTCTATCATTTATGTTGGATGGATGCCCTTATCCTATTATCCCCACTCTAGTAAATGATAGGAGTGTGCAACCAAATGTGAATTTATTAGGTTACAAATAGGCTAGGTGAATACTTCAAGGTTCCAACATACTTTAATGTGTGTGTGTTTGTGTGTGTGTGTGTGTGTGTGTAATCATTATAAACTAGTTTAATTTTTTGCTAGATGTGATTTGATTGGAAGTGGTTTATTTATATTTTTGTTGATTTAAATATAAATTTTTCCAATAAAATTCTAATGAGTATGAAAAAAATAAAACACAATTATTTTCAAAAAAAAAGAAAAAAAAGAAAAAGAAACATTAGATAAGTGAATTAATTTTTCCCTTTGCACAATTTTCCAAGAAAATTATCCAAAAATGCTAGAGGTGAAGAATTTGGTAGCTCCTAGAGATTTTGTCAATTCCATAAAAGAATTATGGTAGATTATTTTCTTTTTGATTGTAAGGATAGGAACATATCCATATCATCCTTTTAGTTTCCTAAGGTGTTTACTAAAGTGGCTCAAATTTTGAAATGCATATGATGCAAAACTACTCACCAAAAAATTTATGATTAATTTTCTTTGTAGCTTATATTATGTAGATGAGATTCAGAGATCCTTACATATATTTTTTCTTAACTTGGATTAAGGTAGTGAATTAAAAAATATATTTGTACTATGTTATGATGATCTACAGGAGCATTCGGGTCTACGGGCAATTGACATCAACCAAAAAAGTTGCAGTTTGGTTTTTGGTTTCAATTTCCATGTAGAGGTTTGATAATATATAGGCAATTTTTTAGAATTCATTGTTTCCTTTAAAATAAAAAATGCTAATATATATATTTGTTGTGGGATCAATTTCATTAATTAGTGAATTCATTTTCCAAATTGTAAAAGGTAGAGTAAAGTAAAAATGTATTTCCCATATTTTAATTATTTTGTTGAGCTTTGTGGAAGAATGGCAAGGGGTGCTTGTGTTGGAGAAAAAAAGAAGTAAAATCAAAATAAATTTGATTCTTTTTAGATTTCTTGGGTTGAGTTGTTGGATGCCAAACTAGGGAGAGGAAGGTGAAGAGATAAGGGGAAAAAGAGAAAAGGCCCTTTCTTGTTGCACATTCAAAAGGACTAACCCTTGCAGGAAGAATCTATCAACCCACAACAAAAGGATTCTCAACCCATAGTAGAAGGATGACAGTCGAATGCAACTTGAGGATTTAATCTACTACAACACGATCATACTATATAACATGATCATACTTTTAGAATAGGATGAAGTCGATCATTTAAGGATAAGATCATGGATGGCCAAGTTTCACTGGACATATTTTTATAAGTTATGCAAGAGAAATGATTATTTTCGAATAAGGAATAGAAGTTATAATAGGAACTACTATGCCAAGACATGTTTTCAATTTATAATAGTTATCTTAATTAATTGTGGAGTCCTTATTCAACTTCTACACTCTTGTTTTGCTACTTATTGTTTATATTTTAGAAAAACCTAGTCCTCTTCATTCCTATTTTTATGGGAGAGTTGATATCTACTTTTAAGTTTGTTTGCAATTCATAAATAAATGGACTCCCACAAACCCTATATAGCAGGGTACCCTATTGAGAAGGACAAGGAGATCTTGCATGTATTAGGATGATTAATATTTTCAATTAGATTCTTCTCAAAAGCTCTATGTATGATTGGAATGTAATAAAAGAAGATATTTTGGTAGCATGTTTTCTTGAGTGGGTAATTGAAGTTCAGGTCTTGTGGTTATAGTAACTCAAGAAAGGGTCACTTGAGGTATTTTAAAGCCGCATTATTTTTGTTGATTAATTAGATTATGCATTACAAGTTTAATTTATAGTTTTTAGTTTAGGTTATCATGAATATTGTGCTCTAAATTCTGAATTGGAAGTCTTTAGTTTATATACTAGATTCAATACTTTGAAAGGTTAGTTGAATTAGGACCTATTGTAGCATAAATAGTTAATAAGTTATAGTCACAAGTGATAAGTACCCATAGAAACTAAATAGTTATTAGTATCTGCTTACTCTATTTTGAAGATAGAAGTTAATTTCAAGGTTAAAATATTTTAATGCATTTATCTCTGTTCAATTTACCTATACTCAATCAATGTAGGATGTCTAGGATTCTTGAATGCATATATGTTGCCAGCATCATCTAAAGGACCTACGGCTCCCTGTTTGATAATTCAATGAAGCCCTCTCTTGAATAATGAATTGCTTAATATAGGATTTGTAGGTCTGTTGAGCCATGTGTATGATCATCTACACCAGTTAATTAGTTATTAGGGGAAGCTCTACAACCATAATTTCAACCAAAGCTTCCTCAATCATCTATACTTTCTCCTATCACTTTTCCTCCCCACTTTGGAGACTTTTTCCATACTGATATTTTTAATATATTTTTATTGGAGACCCAAGGAAGCAATTCTTTACTTTCAAAAGTTATCCTTAGCACCATATTTATGAAGAGATTATAACATCACATAATCTATTAAATTTTTAAATGAGATAGTTGTCAAGACTAGAATTGCAACATTTAGTCCAACTCAAAGACTCCTAGCTGGTCCATCCACATGAAATCAAGAGTGAGGAAGAGGAGACTCTTCTCCTGATAGTATTTATAGTTTATATGGAATGTGATCTTATGATGGGAGCATGACAAAATTAGAAAGTATCAAATATTGATTACCTAATGTCTTCTCCATTAGAGTAGGTTCAAGATCCTCAAAATACTCTAAGTGTCAAATTTTATATTATAATACCCCTTTGATAAATATTTTCTAACATATCCCATTCCTTCTCTTATTACAAGACTTCATAGGAATAGTAAGGGTATCGATAGAGAGGTGATGCTTGCATTTATCCTATTGCCGCCATGTGGAAGCTATACCTTGAAGTGATTGTATGATAGAACATGCTTTTAGATTGCTTGCATATGGTGGTGACAAGAGGAATGCAAGAATCACCTCTCTATCAACACCATTACATGGGAAGGTCTCCCACCTATCATCTCATTTAGATGCCACTATCGATGTGAAAGGGTCACGGTCACAGACACAAATGTGGTGCAAAGAGAGAGTGAGTTGAGACACCACCAGTAGAACCATCATTTTATGGTGGTAACAATAATGTTAAAATAGGTAATTTTAGAACAAACATTCAAAATTGTAAATACGCTCAATGATGTCATTCGTCACATAGAACCCAAGTGGTGTATTTTATAATAATACCAATGTTTGTGTGGAGATAATTAGTGTTAATGAAAACATCAATATTGTTAATCCAGAAATTATTCCTTGAGTGTATTTTCTTGTAACATGTGTCTTATCCTAATCACCATAAGAGCAATTGAGTGTTTGAACCATGCGTATCCTAGATCAAAAATCCAACCCAACCTTCATTTAAGGGTGCACATGATAGATTCCATGCGGGTACACCCCGCTCTCGGGCGACATGTTAGTGGTAATGTTGCATAGGAAATGTCACTTGATGCATATAATACACTACCATGTTCATCTATGGTTGGAATATCAATGATGTTCCAATAATGTTACAAAAAAGTTTTGATGGTTGTTTTTTTGACCTACGGTCATTTGATTCAGGGAATTACATTTGGTATCACAACCTAGGTTCCAATAGTGAGAAATATGTGCATATGTGTTCATCATGTTGACCTTTTCTTGTGGCATTATCATGTAGGATGCCACTTAGGAAGTGGAAGGGTCAAATTCATGGACACGAACGTGGTGTGGAGAGAGAGCGAGTTAAGACACCATCAATAGAACCAATATTTTATGACAGTAACAATAATGTTAAATAAGTGATTTTAAAACAAATATTTGAAATTGTAAATACCCTCAATGGAGTAATTCTTCACTTAGAACCTACATGGTATCTTTTACAATACTACTAGTGTTTGTGTGGAGGTGATTATCATTAATGAAAACATCAATATTATTAATCCAAACATTGTTCCTTGAGTGTATTATCTTGTAAGATGTGTCTTATCATAATCACCATAAGAGTGATTGAGTGTTTGAACCCCGTGTATCCTAGATCTAAATGCCAGCTTGACCTTCATTTAAGGGTGCATGCCATGGACTATATACACCTGACTACGTTTACTCCCACACCTCGCTCTCAAGTGACATGTCAGTGGTAATGTTGCATGAGTAATGCCACCTGATGCATGTAGTAAACTACCATGTTCATGCATGTTTGACATATCAATAATGTTTCATTGTTAATATTACAATTTTTTTATGGTTTTATTTTTTTACCTATGGTTGAATTCATGGCATTACAAGAATAAACCATTTGAATTAGTCCCTTTTGAATGATCTTGGTATTTTCCTTTTGCATTAGTTAAATAATTCTAGAGTAATTACTCTAGGAATGAAGGGAATTTGAGGATTTCTTTGGGAAATTTCTTTGAAGATGCTTATAAGCATGAGAAACATGATAATAAAAAGAAAGGTCCTCGTAATCTAATTGTTGGATCTAATGCATGATTTCTAGTCTAATCTCCATAGAATCAAGAAAAGAATTATTTAGATCAATTCCTGGCACACAAATATGAACATACAATATTGTACCTTTCTCTCTCGTTTGTGGTGAGAGGGGCCAAATTTTTTTCTAAGAATAAGTTCAATAGAATACAAAATATATGGTTTTTAGATTTCCATCAAAAGTGAAGAAGGAAGACCTAGATTAGAATCTTAGATGGAAGCTCCTCAATTAGAGCACACTCCACATGCCAATGTTTTATGAAAAAAATTAGCCTAGGTATGAAAGTAAGAGCCTCCCTCAAAATCCAAATTCTAATAGTCCATTCATGAATAACCAATGACCATGAAGAAAAAAATATTTGTTGCTAAAGGCTAACTATATATCCCCCTTCCATTGCTATGTATGACTTGCCCAATTTTGTAGGAAAGGAAACATGACTTTGAAACCCATACATTTGCATATCGAAGCATTCTTTAATAAATAAAGAACATCATCTATAATAACCTCTATATTAATTAACGAAGCAAGACAGGCTTCACTTTCTTATAGAAATCTATTAAATTAGAAGTGATTATAACCCTTTGATCAGATACAACTTCATGCATAGCTTGCATGAAGAAATCAAGAGCATAAGTCAAGGAAATCCTTGGCCCCCCTCCAAATCCTACCATAGGAAACTTAACAAAGAAAACTTCCTTAAAAAGTAGATCCACCCAACCAAATTTAAAATAAATTGAAAAGCTTCGATCTAAGAATTTATGAAATCAAATGGAGAGAATTGAAATGCATGCAAAATATCTACACACATGCAAAGGCATGTTGTAAAAGAGGAAAAAATACAATTTAACAAATTACATTAGCCAAATAATTTTTCACTTCTTTTACTTTTTGATTGAGACTAAGTTTCTATTGTTTAAAGAATTAAATCTATAATCAGGTAAAAGTATTTTAAAATGAATATTTTGAAGTAATTAAAGAATCAAAAGAAATGATATATTATTAATTTTTAGAAAATGAAGTTTTAATTTATAAAATTTTATTTAAAAATATAAAAATGGGGAAGAAAGGAACTTACTGCCAAATGGAGAAGCTCACTATCTAGGACACTAGTGTGCCATGTTGTCATGTTGTACATATGAGAAACTAAAATCATGGCTCTATCTAAGAAATATCACCTACATGCATGAAATAGAAAATCAAGAGTACAAGAAAATTTACCAAAAGTAATAGTAAAATGATAATAGTGGAATAAGCTAATCTATTTCAAGAAATTCATGAAATAACAAAGAAACAATAAGAGGAAAATAACATCAAAATTTCAAGATTTTGGACATCTCCACCCAAAGAAACCTATATCTACAAAGAATAAGGAAAATTATTAGGGCTATTGGGGGGTTTTCCTTTGGATCAAACCATTGCTTTGATATTTCTACCTTCATAGTAGCCAATAGATAAAAATAAATAGAAAATACTGTGTGAAATTGCTCCTAATCTACGTGTGTAAGAGAATGGTAAGATTTGTGAATGTGCAATAGTGTAAGCTAGAATGAAAGGAAGGAGATGTGAAGATCTCAAGGTTCTTAGGGGCACAACAAAAAGAGAGCTAATAATAAAATGATAATAACAATGACAATAAAAAGAATATTATCACTTGAGAGGGCTTGAGGAAGCCAAGGAGATAAGAAAGCTTGAAAAAGAATGTTGCAGGAGTGTTGTAGAGAGTTGTAGAGCTTGAGAGAGTTGTGAGTGCGCTTAAGAATATCCAAGTTGCAATAAAAATAGCAAGAAAGTGAAAGATTGCTTAAAAATGAGAAGAGAGACTCAAGGAAGAGGCTAACATACTATTTAGATTAGTTTTGAGTGGATTTGATTGCCCTATGTAAGTTATAAGTGAAAAAATGCTCAAAAACAATCACCAAACAAAAAGTTGTCACGAGATGCTAGCACATCATGTAGACGTCCATGCATCACACTAATGTCTAAACAATTTCGACTAAAAAATGACAAGTCAGTAGTATTACACAAGACTAACACGAAAGTGACAAATTTTTTTACAAAAAGAGACCACAAGAAACAATAACCAAGACTCTTGAGAAGAAGAAAGACCAATACAAAGACTAAAATGAGTCTAAAATCACACTAAAAAATAAACATCAAAACAAGCACAAAATATAACATGGAATTACAAGTGTATACAATTTTTATTTTTTTTTAACGAATAAGCGTGTCAAAATTCCATTAATTAGAAAATAATATACATTAAAAAAAAGGACGGATGGATACAAGATCAAACCTTGAAACTCAAATGGGACAAAGTCCAAAAGCCATAACAAAACAATTTTTGATGTGGATGGCCATGTAGGAAGAGAAAGCACATATGGATCTATTGCTCAAAAAAACTTGCAAAACACTACAAACTATAAAAAAAAAGACTATTGTAATCCACCTTAGCTCTCCCGTATTGTTGCGTACTGTTCCATTCTGTTGGTGATCCATAAGTCCCATACACTGTTTAACCTCGTAAATATTATTAATGGTTCATTCTAAGCCATTCATCCCAAAGAAAAAGATAGAACCTGTGGCATTCATACCATAACAACCGACAAACCCTAATTTCTTTTGTACATACATAAACCCTTCCATAAGCTTGTGCCATTTCATAAACCCTCCTATAAGCTTGTGCCATTCCATCCGTCCCTGACAGCCCACACGTGCACACGAATGGATTATCACGTGAAAAGAGCCAAAAATCGTTGGACGATAAATCAACGATTTATTGCCTAAGTTGTGGACATTGACTTAGAAACCAAATACAGGAAAATCTCTTCTTGTTCTCTCTTCTATTTTGTCACGGCACCATACCTGAGCTCATCAACTCCAGATCCATTTTCACGATTCAATTGATGGGATGTTTTCATTGATTGAAGTTGGGTACGAGACAAAATAAAAGATCAAGACATTTCTTATTCGACAACATTCATTTTGATGTGATTAAATAGAACGCCTGTACATCAAACATCAACCGTTTGAATTGTGGGTGTTACGGTAAGAATTATTGTCCTTACGAATATGTTGCTGAAAAGATAGATTCCATGCCCAGAGATCAAAATTTAGACGCCAGAAACTCTCAAGACCTTATTTGATCATAAAGTTTTCTACAAGAATTAATCATGAGTCAAGCAGTACATACCAGCTGTCTGCAAACCTAATAAGTAAGTTGTGGGCTCTCTGTTTCTATGATTGTGCAGGACCGCCATTACACAAGATGAAATAATTTGGTTTTAAATTTTGTTGCTGCTTTATTCATTGTATTCTGTTTTGATTTTAATGTAGAAAAATCATTTCATCGTAAATGTGATTATGACTGGTAATCTTGCTTTTTTAAAAGATGTAATGGGTATTCTAATGGATGGAGTATATAAAGATATAATTGAATTTGTATTTGAGAATAGACGTTTTTGGGCATATTTAACTTGGAGATGGATGTCTTATATTTTATCAGTCTTAACCTCAAAGTTGTAAAAAGTAAACCATTGTTGATTTTAGATGAAATTCATTGTATTTGTGAGAAATGAATATATTTCTAACAGTAATATCATTTGTATTGAAAATCAAGTTTATGAGATTATTGTAGTGCGGGTAAGTGTATGGAAATGGAAGACCAAAAATGGATCTTAAGTGACCATTTTTTTTTCTGATATTAGAAAAGATTGATCTTGGATGAGAAATTGAAGATATTTACACTCAAAATTTGTATTTGTAATAAAGTAAAACATTGCTGATTTTAGATAAAATTCATTGTATTTGAGAGAAATGAATTATTTCTAACATTAGTATCATTTGTATTGTAAATCAAGAGCTTATGAGGTTATTGTAGTGGCATCCATGACAATGTAATTGCTCAAAATTTCATTTTCTATATATATATATATTTTTAAACATTCATAGTTGAACCTTTTGTCATGGACAAGACGTACACATTACAAAACTAGGAAAATTTAAATATGCAATAAGATGTAAATGGGGTGCAATTGTTATGAGGTTAAGCTTTAAGGTGTAAAAAATTTGGAGAATGTATATAGAATAAAGTTAAGAAGTTCCTTTTCTCTGTAAGATAGTATCATGTACCTACAAGTATGCTAGTTAGGATAGAACTTAAATTATCTTTTCCTTTTAAATTCTTGCATTATAAAATTTAAATAGTATTTGTACTACACTTTTATGTTTGTCAGATTAACTTACATTTTGTTTTCTGATTGATTTTTTTGAAGTTTGTTTGGAAAAAATAAAAATCCATGGTGGAGATAATTTGAGTGATGAAAAATATTATCTTTATAAATAAATTTGAGTGTTTATAGTGTTGGTTCATTCTTGGTTTATAATCTGTTTGAATATTATTACATTGGCTAATGAAAACTACTATTTCATTGCACAAAATCTAACTATTTCATTGGAAATCCAAAAACAATGAATGTAAAGCATATTGAAAAAGAGAAATATTCATACATAAAAAATTGTTTGAGGGATCTCTTGTCTTTAGATGAGAAGGAGATAATTTTAAATTGATTCAAAATTCTTATTCATAGGCAGCTCTTATGGGGTAATAAGTTTCTCCTCTCAAGAGATTAGAGTACAATTACTAAAATGTCACGATTTGTATATCCTTTCTAATAATTTCTCTTTAGATATTATTCAATATGTTTACTTATTTAAAATATTGTGTTTGAGATCGACTTTTTATTTTTAAAGATCACTCTTTGGGATTGGATTCATTGTATTAATTCATGATCCATAAATACAAGACAATGAATGCATATATGTGTGCACTTGCATCTAATAGATAAATCAAGAGTAAATGTGTTTCAAATCTTATATTATGAAGAAAATTTATTTGTTTCTTTGTTATTCATCATGTGGATTCACATGGTAATGTTTATATATTATTTTAAATTATTATTTGCATTGTCATTATGTTTGCATAATGATATGAAAATGTTTGTAGGATCTAGTAAATTGTGATAACAAAATTTACATGCCCTTATCACATTTTTATATCTATTTTATTCATTTTGTCATGTGTGTTTTATTCCAAGTTTTCACCTTTTCCTTGTCATTTTTTTCCTATGTTGTCATAAATCCTTGTTTAGCCTTCCTAGGTATTATATTTTACTTGATTTTCACCCTTCCTATATCCTAACCTTTAATTTATGTTTTTCCTAGTTGTTGAATCATTTACCCTTTTGTTTAGCGTTAAGATTTAATCCCTAAGATTTGTTTCATACATGAGATCCACCTTTCCCCTCGTTAAAGCATGTTTAAATGAGAAAATATTCCATTTATGCATTCATCCCTAGATGGCCATCTTTTAGTTTGATGTCCCCTAGAAAATTGAGGTTAAAATTCATTCAAGGACATTGGTATGTAGTCTACCACTGAATAGGTTGCCAAGTCCTTTTCATCCCCCCAATAAATCCTTTGAAATAAATATTGTTAATTATAATACCTACTAACACACCACATTCCCATCAGGCCTAACCTTTTCCTTCGGTTAACATAGAAAAAAAAAATTTATATTGGTCATTAAGGTTTATTTTCATCCCATGCATGACACTTTTGCAATTAGTAAAAATTTATAAATTGATATTTCATATCAAATATTTAAAATTTTATAAAGTGACATTTCAACTCAAACATTTAAAATGTTTATCTTGCTAAAAAAGCTTTTTCAAGTTGATTCTTCACTACAAGATAGTTGTTTTCTCAAGTTTTTGAGCTATACGAGCTTTTAATTTATTAGATTTGGATGAAAATATGAAAAAAAACTTAAATTATTTCTATGTTCCCTTCCTCCTCATCCTACAACCCTTCCAAGTCATCAACCTGCCCTCCCCATCTCATTTGATACTATTTTTCCATCTAAACCTTCCCCCCTAGTTTATCTAAATCCATTTGAAGTGCACAGAGATATAAATCAAAAGGTTTTAGTATAAAACCTCATCACCATGTAAATTTAAATTTAGAATAAAAAATCCCTTAAATATTAGTCTCTTTCATCTATCTTTGATCACCAAGACCCTTTTTTTTATTTTCACATACTAAACATCTACCCTATATGATTGTACATCATCTTTTGTTGCCCTTTAAAGGTCCTATACTAATATAAATAAAAAAATCTATTAAATGTCATTCACATTAATGTTTCCAATTTTAATACTAGTCACTTTTTAACTTCCAAGATTAAAATCTTTCTCAAACCAAGTGTTCTCTCCAACCTTCCTCCCATCCCCACTCACCTTGAAGTATTTCCAAGAAAACTAAATCTTGATTATGAATATTTCATGACTTGAATTTAATTGAAACTTTATTTCTCTTCATAGATCAATATTTTAGTTTTTTACATCATATGTTTCATATAGATCTATGTTTCCATTCCCACAAAAGGGTTGAGTGAGGTAGGCTCCCCCTTAAACCCTTAATTTTGTAAGGGTTTCTATATATTTTATAATACTGTAGGTGGAATATAAGAAAATTGGTGAGGATTCAAGAAAAGTGCTACTTGGATGAAGTGATTAGCATCATGAAAGGAACATCTCTATAAAATATTAGAAAATTGAGATAGTGGCCTAGTCTATTCTTCTAAGACCAAGTCACCCTATTGGCCACCCTAAAAAAGACAAAGCAACCTATATTCCACACAAGAAGGGTAAGATCATCCCTTAGGAAATTATTTTGGGTACAAAATTAATTCCTTTAGGCCCATTTTTCTATCACAATTCCCTAATAGTTACCCAATGGTATCCATGGTTAGAAATCAACAAAATATCAAGTGAAACCATTTTCATTTTGATATTTAACTCTATTTTTCATTAAATAAAAATATCTATATATTCAAAAGGTTTCCAGGTCTAATTCGTATGTTTGAAGCTATTTTTTTTGGGTTAATTCCTCATGGTGTCCACTAGTAGCCCTTGCAATCTCATCTTCATCTTTTAGCCTTTTGTGAACCTGATCCATATTTCTATTTCACTCTCATCATTTATATTTTATGTATTGATGCACCTCATGATTGCTACCATTTTGTACTCTTTCAATTTTCACGTATTAGTGTACATCTCTAAAATCCTATATCAAACTGTTTCTTAGCTATCTAGAAAATTTATGGTCCCCTAGGCATTGCCTCCAAATAGGTCATTCACACATCTAGTAGTGATTTAGTTTGAACACATAGCTTCCAAAATTCATGGGGAGGTGTAAAACTATATTTACAACTTTCATAACTCTCACTTTACATCTAGGTGCATCTTTACCTATAATTTTTCTTTTTTCTTTTGTATTCTTGCATAACATTTTCATAGTTTTCATGTCTCGATTTCATTCATTATCTTAGTTTCATTTAGCACTTAATCATGTTATCCATCCCAAGTCATTAATGGTAATTAATTAAGGTTTATCTAGTTGGAGACAACCTCAAGTAACCTACTTTGTATGTATTTTTCATATAACTTGGATCTAGTTACTTAGACATAACCTTAATTAGCACTTAATACATATATCACACACACAATAAAATTCATGTTAACTTAAAAGAAATGTTATTATTTTATTTTCTACACAAACATTAGTAGATGTATGAAGCATGAAATCATTAAATTTGAAAATGAGATTTCATATATACATATAAAATTATTCAAATATTTGAAAATGTGTAAGAACAAAAAAGAGAAGTATTTATTGTTTTATTTTTCAATCATCTAAATTCCTTAGATTTACCATGGTAAAAAAAAATGTTGTGATTGTCTAGGTGAAAACACAATAGTGTGTCCCTATTTTTAGCATTATTGGGTCTCCAAAATTAACATTTTTTTATAATTTAGTAGATTTTATCTATTATATTAAACAAATTGTCAAGAATTTCAAAAGATATTTTTTTTGGTGTAGGCTTTTATTTTTCTAGTGGGATAATTTATTTTCCCTTAGCTATAGGTTTTTCATACACTTTTATTAAGCTTTCATAGAATAATAGAGTGAGTTTATATTATCTAATAACTAGGAGATAAGTGATGTAATGTCCCCTTCCTAAAAGGTGGGAACACTTTCCACTTTTGGTGGTTAATTCCTATTGGTTGGATTTTCCACCTCTATCCTCTCCTTAGTTCTATATAAACTCACTGCCAACCTTTTATTTTTCATCTTGGAATCTCTTAATGCAATCTATCATCCTGAAATTGCATATCTCTCAGAGTTGTTGGTTTACATTGTTTATCTTTTTCCAGTTTATGTAACTTTGAATTTCTCTTTAAAGTTCCTTAGGTTATTCAATCTATTTCAGATTTCTAACATGGTATCAAATATTTTATTTGGAGAATTCTAAGTTCATAGTTTCATGTCACGACCCCTATTTTCAATAATTAATTTATAATTTAATATTACTATTTAAAAGTTCATTGACCAAACTTTGTTTCATGTCCGTGACAGGAAAATACTCTCGAAAGAGAGAGAGTATCATCGAGGAGGGGGTGTCTAGCTGTTATAAGCGACCATGGTGAAAGAAATCTACACACACTTATATGACATTTAGTTTCCTTGTCTTTGATTAATTAATTAAATTGAGTGTTAGTAAATATTAGAAAAGTCCTTAGAAAAATAAAGTAGTTTAATTATTTTATAAAGTGGTTTTTATTTAAAGATATATATGTGAAGGAAGAATAATTAGTATTATTTAATTATTATTTTCGAAGATAATTATGATGAAAATTTAATTAATAAATCATGTTGGTTTTATTAGATAAATATGACAAAAATCTTGGAAAAAGAAAGCAAGATTTAGAAAACAAAACAATGAGATAGAAAAATAGAAAAATAGAAAATAAAACACAAAATATAAAGCAAAAAAGAGAAAAGAAAAAAAAAAGAAAAAGAAGAAAATAATAAAAGAGATTAAACCTACATTCTTTCAACACACACAAGAATTATACACAAACATAGATAGAATAATTGTGAATTTGGAAAAGTGGAAGAAGAATAGTGAAGAGGAAAAGAATATTAAAAAAAGAGATTCATCGATCGAACAACGTTTAAATAGAGCAAGCAAGTTTTGGAAGAAGGAAACCAAGGAATGATTGAAGAAACTCCAAACACAGGCAAAGATCTCCATTTTATCTAGGTTCCTCTTGATTTTATTTATATTTTGCACAATAATTAGCATGATTAAAAGATGAAATATGTGATTCTTGTTGTTCTGAGTTTTAAATGAGCATAGGAACACCCATATGTAGCCTTCTTGATCTTCTTGTGCTTTTATCTGAGTTTTTTTATGGATTTCAACTATCAGAAGACCCAAACATGGTTTGTAGACTTAAGAAAGATTTGTATGGTCTCAAACAAGCCCATAGGGCTTGGTAAGCAAGGTTGGATAATTACTTACTCCAGTAGGGCTTCAACAAAGGTACCATAGATAACAATATTTACATCAAAATTGAGGATGAACAAATTCTAATAGTAGTTATATATGTTGATATAATATTTGGTGGAAATAATGACATGTGTAAGAAGCTTGTAGAATAGATGAAAAAGGAATTTGAAATGTCTATTATAGGTGAGTTATTATTCTTTCTTGTACTCCAAATCACTTAGTCAAATAATGGTATTTTTATCTCTCAAGCAAAGTATATCAAGGAGATGTTGAAGAAGTTTGGTATGGAAGATTGCAAACTAGTGAGTACTTCTATGGTAATAGGTTGTCATTTGATCAAAGATGATGAGTCACCTCAAGCTAATTGGACTATATAGGTCTATTATTGGAGGCCTAATGCACTTAAAAAACATCACGGCTTGACATTATGCAATTTGTTTGCTTGGTTGCAAGGTTTCAAGATGATCCAAGAGAAACTCATGTGAAGGCAATCAAGAGGATTTTCATATATTTGAAGAACACTCAGTATTATGGATTGTGGTGTCAAAGAGGTGATGAATTTTCCTTGAGTGCATATACTAATGTAGATTGGGATGACAATGTTGATGATAGAAGTACTAGTGGTGGAGCTTTTATTTTGGGAAATAAATTGGTCTCATATTAGTAAGAAGTTAGGTTCAGTTTCCTTAACAACAACAAAAGTAGAATATATAGCTATAGTATCCTATTGCACTCAAGTGTTTTGGATGGATAAAAAATTGAAGGAAATCAAGGTAATGTATATGATGATCCCATTCATATTCTATGTAACAATACAAGTTACATCAATATTTTAAAAAATTTAGTGATGCATTCTAGAGCCAAGCACATATCTATCAAGTATCACTTTTTTAGAGAAAAGGTTACAAATAAAGAGGTATAATTGGAATGTGTAACTATAAAGGATCAGGTTGTAGACATCTTTACAAGGCATTATCTAAGGAAAAATTTCACTATCTCAAATAAAAGTTAGGGGTTGTTTCCCATCCTTCTAACTAGATGCATATATGGTGCATCTATCTAGAGGGAGAAGTTCAAGATATATATTTATCCTTGGATTGATGGGGGATACCTCTCAAGCGAAGTAGGTAGAAAGAGACTAAGAAGGATGATAAGGTTTATGCAGATAGGGGGATCTTGTATGTTGCAGGTACAGAGGAAGAACACTTGCCCTTTTCCCTTGATGTCAAAGGGGGATAAATTTCATATCAAGTTAGTGTTGCCATCAATTCCAAAGGGGGAGATTGTTGCATGTGTTGTCATTCATGTCAATAGGGTGATATTGTGGAAGATGTAAATAGAGTGGTGATCAAAGATGCCAAAAGAGTAAGAGTCTAGAGGATCAAGAAAAGTAGTAACAATCAGAAGTGTTGTGAGGTGAAGGACATGGTGATGAAATTCATGAGCATGTGGTTTGATCAGTATCATTTGTACATTGTTACACCTTATCTTTTTAAGCTTATGAATAGGTGAAAGTTGAAATTTTGAAGAATATGTTGATATGAAGAAGTTTTGGTTTCTTTTTTTTTATGGAAAGAGTTGTAATTTTTGTCTATGGTGTTGTGAATGTTGTATTCACTATCCCTTGATGTAAAGCATTGCATAAGATATGAAAGAAAGTATGTAAGGTTTCAAAATGTTAAAGGAACAAGAAGTTACATGGAAGAAGGTTAGGAGAATGCTCTGCATTCCTCCACATTTGAATATATGGCCTTGTGGTTTGGAAGTTAGATAGTGATATGTGTAGAGTATGTATTTTCTTGATTTCAAAGAACAAAATTTACCAAAAAATATTCCAGAGCTAGTAGAGTGAAGACAGTAGTACAGTGTTGTTGTAGCCCAAAAGAGTAAGAGGAATGCTTTGTATTTCATTGTATTTGATGTGGTCTTGCAGTTTAGAGGATGATTTCATATTGTCTATATGTTTTCTCATTTCAAGTTCTAGGTGTTGAGGTGTACCACAAGTCTAGTTTTCAATGTTTTATTTCAAGACTATGTATTCAAAATTTGCAAGAGTTGTTTGGTTTTTTCTCTATTTTTTTGTGCCAGCATGAAGTGATGAAAGGAGTGAATGAGAATTTTCTTACAAGTCATATAATTTTTTTAAAGTGATTTGTGTGATGGTATTTGGTCTCTTTGGTACTACTTTAAAGGTTTGGAGCTAATGTATAGAAGGTTAAGTGTTTGATGGACTGACTTGGTATGTTGAGATGATTGCACCGGGTGTTTGGATGTGGATGCCAGCATGGAGATGTGTGCTAAGGTAAAATAGGTCTTGATTATCTCTTGGTATGAACTGAAATTGATTTATACTTATCGTAGATGTCTTGGGGACTAACCTATTATAGCCATTGCACATTTCATGTTACATGTTTCATCTTGACCATCAAAGGATAAATTTTTTGAAGCTTGTGGAGGATATCAATGAAAGATCAATTTTGTTCCAAAAGGATTGAGAGTATGAGTATGTGCAAGTATGCAAGGAGGTATGTGCAAGTTTGGATGTGAGCATGTGTGTTTGAAAGTGTGTTGAAGATAGCAAAGGATGTTGATCAGAAGTCTTCAAAATATATGTCAGTGTGAAGAGCGTGGATGTTGCAGAGGTGATTGATCAACAAGGTTTGTCAAGTATTTTATACAGAGGTTATAACTTCTTTCTATAAGTGTTTTGTTGAGTCTAAACTAATGTATTATAAACTTGGTAGAACCTACATAATTCAGAGGTTTATCTAACTGAGTAGTCCACTCAACATTGCAAAGATTACATTAAAATGTCAACCCAAGGTTTGTAAACCTATGATGGTGCAACATTATATATGTCTTCAAAGACTCAAAACTACCTAAGTTATTCTATTCAAATAATTCTACTTGCTAGAAATTATAAATTGCATAACAGGGAAAGAAACAAATCAAAAATAATGGATATAGGTACCTACAACTTAAACTGTAACTAAACTATTGTAAATAAAAGATCACTATATAAACTCAAAACTAATAAAAAATAACAAGTCAGCTAATTTAACCAATGGAGTACTACTAGTTAACCATTACATGCATGCTCATGAAAATTCATTACCAATAAGAAAAGTATGAGATTCTAGTTTAACTTGCATTTAGTTCATAAAGTAATGATAAACCAAAAAAAACTATTCACACAAAAATAAACAACTAGAAAATGAATTGAAGAATAGTTACCTTGAGTAGCCTACTCTAGTGGTTGTTCTCGCTTAACTTAAACCAAATTTAACTAACAGATTCTACGCATCCAGTGAAATTCTTGAAAGGTAAAGACAACAGTGCGGAAAATGTCTTCCTAATGCAAAATCCTCACAAGAGAAGTGCAAAAAGAAACCTTACTAATATATTTCATACATTTGAGATGTACATTCACAGAACAACAGGAAAGATAGGAAATAAATCACACACATAGAGATAACACCAGATATATGACGGGAGAAAAATCCACCACACCAAGGAAAGTCACTTTGTATTACAGTAAAACAATTACATACAGAGTTAAAGACTTCACTCTTAGATGTTAGCTCACAACAACATTCCCTTGGTTGACCTCCAATCGTAGATTTCATTTCATTACATACACTCATTATTACAATGCTTGTAAAGCATACAATGAATTCTCTCTTGACTTTCTCCAACAACCATTAGAGTATATTTAATTACTTGCTTCACCGACAATCTTTCTTCATCTTTGATTACACTTCCCTATAGCACACATCGGACTGACCAACAATAAATTTTGGTTACAAAATTTTTTTCTATATTTACACTTTGTCAACCTCGAGATAAAATATACATTTAATGCAAATATATCACTATCATAAGATATAGATTTCAGCTAATGATTGTTGATTTACAACAACAATGTAAAATCAACAAATGACATCATGCCACATGTCGACACATCATTCGTCCATCGCCTTGGCTATCACACCAAACTATTGGTTGTTCCTTGTGCTCCTTCCACTGCGCAACCGCTTGTCATCCAGAAGACCCCCGAGGTAAGGCGGTATACCGAGCTATCGCACGATAGGTGTGAAGCCCTCACGGTATGGCAGTATACACCGCACTACCATGTTAGAGCTTGTAGACACCTGTGGTATGGCGGTGCCACCACACAACTGCCAGACAACCAAAGGACCCTCAAGAAAGATGGTGCCCCACACTACGACTCATCAAGTTGAAGGTTCCTACGGCATGGTGGTATCACCGCACTACCACACCTCTACATAAAAGATCCTACAGTATGGCGGTATCAATGTGCTACCATTAGGTAGTATGAAGCCTCTCACAGTATGGCGGTAATACCATGCTACTACCAGACAACCAAGAGACCCCTGTGGTATGGAGGTAAACTATGCTATCACACCTCTTCCACAAACACCTAGCGATATGGAGGTTAAGTCATGAAATCCAAGGGGAAATCTGCCAAGTTTTTAATAGAGATTCAAGCCACCAAGTTGAGGCACTTTTTCCAACAAGCTCCCACTTGATGAAGACTTAATGGCTTCCTCAAATCAAACTTAATGATGATCATAGGCCCCAAGGCCCATTAAACTCGCACACCACCTGTACTTGTCTATGCTAACGAGATTTGTCAATGCATTGACGACATTCTTTAGAGTATCCACCTTCTACAAATTAACATTTCCATCATCCACCATATCATGAACAAAATGATACTGTACATCAATTTGCTTTGTCTTGGCATGGAACATGGGATTTTTTGCCAAATAAATAGCACTCTGACTATCACAACAAATCATAATCTACCTTGCATTAAACCTGATATCTGAACATAAACGCCTAAGCCAAATAGATTCTTTGGAGGCATGTTTTGCTGCCATATACTTTGCCTCAATAGTAGATAAAGAGACTACAACCTGTTGCTTGCTCATCCAACTCATTGCTCCACCAAATAACATGAAGATGTATCCACTGGTGGATCTTCTGTTGTCAATGTCCCCTGCCCAATCAAAATCCACATACCCATAAATGCTAAGAGATCTTTGTGATCTTGTCGAGTTGCCATGATAACACAGAGTAAACTTTGAGGTACCCTTCAAATATCTAAAAAACCCTCTTCACAGCATCCCAATGCGGCCTTCCTAGCTTAGCCATAAATCGACTAATAACTCCCACTTCTTGGGCATTGTTTGGCCTAGTAGAGACCATTGCATACATTAAACTTGCAAAAACACTTGCATACGATACCCTGGTCATGTCCTCCATCTCAACAGGAGACTTTGGAAAATCTTCAACAGATGGCTTTGTTCCTTGCAACACTGGAACAACTAGTTGCTTGGAACCAGCCATTCCAAATTTCTCCAAGATAGTATAGATATACTTACTCTAGCTGAGCCAAATTTTTCCATTTCCTCTATCCATTTTTATTTCCATTCCCAAAATATACCTTGTTGCATCCAGATCTTTCATTTCAAACTTTGCAGACAACTGAGACTTAAGATCAAAAATTGTAGTCTTACTATTTCCTATGAACAACATATCATCCACATATAGGGTAATAATAAGCACAGAATCACTTTCAGTTTTGTAATACACACAATGATTAGATTTTGATCTCACAAATCCCAACAACAACACAAAGGTGTCGAACTTTTGGTACCACATTCTAGGCGATTGTTTCAAACCATACAAAGA
The DNA here is from genome assembly GCA_007115665.2 of Sequoiadendron giganteum. Lineage (NCBI taxonomy): Eukaryota > Viridiplantae > Streptophyta > Pinopsida > Cupressales > Cupressaceae > Sequoiadendron > Sequoiadendron giganteum. The sequence goes on from CM021108.1 coordinate 212,911,168, forward strand.
TTTCTTTAACTTGCAAACCAGGATTTCCCTTTTTCAATGAAGTGCTCAGGCTAGGACATATAAATTTCTTCTTCCAACTCTCCATGGAGAAATGTTCTCTTCACATCCATCTGCTCGATCTCTAAGTCATATGCGGCTATAAGTGACAAAAGAAATCTGATAGATGTCAGCTTAGCTGCGGGAGAAAATATTTCTCCATAATCAATTCCCTCCACCTGGGAATACCCTTTCACAACCAAACGAGCTTTATACTTTTCAACACTACCATCCAAACCAGTCTTTTTCTTAAATACCCATTTAAAGCCAATAGGCTTTTTCCCTTCAGGGAAAGGTATTGAATCCTAGGTTGCATTCTTCTTTAATGATGCCATTTCTTCATTCATGGCTTCCAACCAGGAATTTGAATCAAACATATTAATCGCCTCTTTCACAGTCCTAGGGTCATCAATGCTAGTAATCAAAGCATAGGCATAGTTCGAATCCAACATAGAAAATCCATACCTATTTTGTTGACACTTTTCACATGTAGACCTCCTCCTAGGCTGAGGTTGAGGTTGTGGTTCTTCTTCTTCAAAACTCTCAGAGCTGCTTGAACTCTCCTCAGTTTTTAGTACACTATGTAGTTCCTCTTTTTTTGGAGTTCGAGTAATTTCAACTACATCATTCTTCTTTTCCCTTTTATCTATCTCTAACTACGGATCAGCTATTGAAGGCTTTAGCTCATGAAAGATTACACTTCTACTGTACAAAACTTTCTTAGTATTAGGATTCCAAAGCTTGTATCCTTTCACACCAACGCCATAGCCGATGAAGATACATTGAACAGCCTTGTTCTCCAACTTTGATATTTTCTCATTTGGCACATATGCATATGCCTCATAGCCAAAGACACGAATATGTCTCAGAGAGAGATTTTTACTAGACCATGCTTCCAAAGGTGTTTTTTCAACAAGAGTCGAACAAAGTGAATGATTTACCAAGTAACATGTTGTAGCCATAACCTCAACCCAGAACTTCTGCTCTAGACCAGCACCGCTCAACATACTTCTCGCTCTTTCCATTAGCGTCTTGTTTAACCTTTCAGCAACTCCATTTTGTTGTGGAGTATAAGGCATAGTTTTATTCCTTTTAATCCCATGGTCTTTGCAGTACATTTTGAAATTTGTAGAACAAAACTCACCGCCATTATCCATCCTCAAGCATTTGATTTTCCTTCCAATCTGATTCTCTACCAATTTTTTAAACTCTTTAAACCGACTGAACACTTATGATTTACTCTTAAGCAAGTATACAAATTCCCTTCTCGAAGAATCATCAAGAAAAGAAACATAATATCTAGATTTCGATAATGAAGGAAAATTCACTGGACCAAATACATCAGAATGAACATAATCCAGTGCACTAGAATATTTATGAGGACTTGAATAAAATGAAACATGATGTTGCTTTCCATAAACGCAATGTTCACAAAAAATGAACTCGAGGTTCAAATCAACAAGCCCTTCAACAAGATTTTTATTTTTCAAGGTTTTTAAACCTTTCTCACCTATGTGACCAAGTCTATGATGCCACAACATGGTCTTCTCTGTTGGGAGTTTCATCTCCAAAGAATTTTCACCTAGAAGAGCATCATTCTTCTTCTCTACACGAGCAGTTTTGCTTGACTTCACAGAGACGTTGTTACATTGAACATGATGTGCATCCAACTTGTACAAAGTACCTATGTGTACACCCTTAGCCATCACCATTGCATCTCTAGTCATCTTACAACCTCCACTCGAGAAAGAAACTTTCACTCCAACATCATTTAGCTTACTAACCAAAAGCAGGTTATGAGCCAAACTTGGAATGGGTAGTACACCACCAATCCCTTTGATTCTTTCGTTAGGGAATTGGATTTTGACTCTTCCACAACCAATAATCTCTAGAGTTGAATCACTTTCCAGGTACACCTTTCCACCATCATATTTTTTGTACTTAGTGAACTAATCTCTGTGTGATGTCATGTGAAAATATGCACTTGATTCAATCAACCAGACATCATTTGATGCCTGAGTTGTCAAGGCTGCAATGAAGGCATCTACATCACTGTGAGAAGAGTCATTATCTGAAGAGTTATTCTTCTTCTTCTTTTTCTCCTCCTTACAATCCTTTCAGATATGACCAGACTGCCCACAATTCCAGCATTTCACCTTGGAATTTTTACCAGGATACTTTGATCTCCCTTGAAATTTGGATTTAGACTTCTTGTCTTTCTTCTTGTCTCTCTCCTTTGATCTACCCCGAACAACAAGAGCCTCCTTGGCCATCTCAAAAGACTTTCTCCGCATTTATTTGGACAACAACGAGGCAACCACATCTTCCATCTTGAAATTAGTTGTTGTACTTCCAATAGCCATTACCAGATGGTCCCAAGTGTCAGGTAAGGAGCATAACAAAAGCATGCAACAATCCTCCTCCTCTATCTTCACACCCACAGATGCCAACTGTACCACAATCATATTAAACGAATTCAGATGGTCTACTACATATGCACCTTCTTCCATCTTCAAGGAGTACAACTTCTTCCTTAGGAATAACTTATTCACCAAAGACTTTTCCTGATAAATGTCACTAAGTTTCTTCCATAATGAAGTTGTTGTCTTCTCTTCATGGACATTTAGGAGTACAGAATCGGCTAGACAAAGTCTTATCAACCCTCTAGCTTTTCTATCTGCAAGGTCCCAATCTTCTTGCTAGATGAATACTTTGTGGCATAGTTCTAGACACAACAATCTAGAGGTCTCTATCCACGAACAAGTCTTCCATTTTGAGTTTCCACAACTCAAAATTACCACCATTGAATTTTTTAATTTCTACTCTACCTGATGTACTTGTCATCTCAAACAGTAGACTAAGTAATCAGTTCTTCCTTTGCAAGACTCCCACTGAAACAAGATTAGCACAAAAAACCAGCCCTACTCACAAGGATAACACAACTGGCCAAGCTCTGATAACACTTGAAAGGTAAAGACAAACATGCGAAAAACATCTTCCTAATGCAAAATCCTCAGAAGAGAAGTGCAAAAAGAAACCTTACTAATATATTTTATAAATTTGAGATGCACATTCACAGAACAATAGGAAAGACAAAAATAAATCACACATATAGAGATAACACCAAATATATGTGGGAAAACCCTTACAAGAGAAAAACCCACCACACCAAGTAAAGTCACTTTGTATTACAATAAAACAATTACATACAGAGTTACAGACTTCACTCTTAGATGTTAGCCCAAAACAACATTCCCTTGGTCGACCTCCAATCATAGACTTCAGTTCATTACATACACTCACTTTTACAATGCTTGTAAAGCATACAATGAATTCTCTCTTAACTCTCTACAACAACCATTAGAGTATATTTAATTACTTGCTTCACCAACAATCTTTCTTCATCTTTGATTACACCATCCTGTAGCACACATCCGACCGCCTAGCATTAAATTTTGGTTACAGAAAATATTGCTATATTTACACTCTATCAACCTCGAGACAAAATATACATTTAATGCACATATATTGCTATCAAAAGATAAAACTTTCGGCTAATGATTGTTGATTTACAACAACAATGTAAAATCAACAAATGACATCATGCCACGTGTCGACACATCATTCATCCATCACCTTGACTATCACACCAAACTATCGACTATTCCTTGTACTCCTTCCATCGCGCCACCGCTCGTCATCCAAAAGACCCCCGAGGTAAGGCGGTATACCATGCTATTGCATGACAAGTGTGAAGCCCTCACGGTATCACAATATACACCACACTACCGCATTAGAGCTTGTAGACACCCGCGGTATGGTGGTGCCACCACACAACTGCCAGACAACCAAAGGACCCTCAAGAAATATGGTGCCCCACGCTACTGCTCATCAAGTTGAAGGTTCCCATGGTATGGCGGTATCACCGCACTACTGCACCTCTACATAAAAGCTCTTGTAGTATGGCGGTATCACCACGCTACCGCCAGGCAATATGAAGTCTCTCGTGGTATGGCGGTAACATCGCACTACCGCCAAACAACCAAGAGACCCCCACAGTATGGAGGTAAACCGCGCTACTGCACCTCTTCGACAAACACCTAGCGATATGGAGGTGAAGTCATGAACAAGGGGAAATCTACCAAGTCTTTAATAGAGATTCAAGCCAACAACTTGAAGCACTTTTTCCAATAATTTTCATTCATTACATATCATGTAAGATTAGATAATATCTTCTCAAATATTGTATTCAATCATTTTGAATATTCATCATATCTTGAAACTGAAAATAATTGATAATGAAAAAGTGAAAGCCAACTAATGTATCTAAGGACTCAATCATTAGCTATATACAAGTTTGAGGGAGACTTATTCAAAGCAACAACTAACTACAATCATTAACTTCCACTCCTAGATATCAAAGTGTATAGTTAAGATTGAATTGTTCAAACCATAACTGAAAAGAAAGAAGAATCCTAATTGGACTAAAACTCTATAAAATAAGATTGCATGTAAAACACACAAAATTTGTCAAAATCTGATCAATTAAGGAGTGCTCCTCTTCTAGCGCTTATTAACTTTTTATAATGATGCATGTTCAATCTCCATCATGTGTCTTTAATCAACAATTATCACATTCAACTTAATTTGGAACTCCCCTATTTTGTTGTCCTAGTCTTCCTTTTGCTATGGGTTTAGCTTTCAACTACTACGTGCTATAGTTCCTCCTTGGCTGCAAAAGGGTTAATTTACAAAGCATGTACACAAGACTAACTATCATAATTAAAACATAAAATTCCATCCATATTTCATGTGTATCCACATATAAACCATGCAAAACCATTATGTCATAACCATATTTCCATTATTATATATTTTAGGTCCAAGTTTGCATAATAAGTCTGAAAAGGTAGTATAATATAGGAGTATTGTTTGGGAAGTATATCTAAAAGTGTTTGAAAGCATGTATAGAAGCAATAGAAAATAAGTTAATAACTAGACCCATCATGTTGTAGCCTATAGGGAGTTGTACCTTCCTTTGGTTGATGGGTTGATCCCATAATACTAGTTTATAATTTTTGGACAAACTGGACACTGAACTAATTTTTTTTAACTAAATCTTCACTTTCAGGCTCCTATAGCGGCTAAAACGTGAGGAATTTGAAGATGATGCAAACTAGTGATTTGTGATGTTTTGTCTATAGATTCTAAATATATTTTTTTCAAAAATTTTGGAATCAGATTGCACTTCTTTTTTTATCTCCTTCGAAAACTAGCTTTTTAAAAAACAACATTTTTAAGGAGTGACGCTCACCATATACAACATAACTTTTTTGCATGAAGGATAAAATTATAATTTTTTCGAATTTAGATTTGTAACTATGATATCTAGCACTTTAATTTGGTTTCATAGTATTTTATTAAAAAAAATACTTAATCAAGTTTTGAAGTCAAACCAATTACAATTCGGACATAGGTGGACTGTATACAACATAACTTTTTCTGTATGTATCGAAATTCAATTTTTTTTTAATGGATCAAGGACATCAATACCTAGCTTGAACATGTTTTTCAAAATTTTATTTTGATAATCTGCTATTTTTCCACATGTGTAGAACAAAGAGCTTGATTTTATGTGAAAAACCTATGTTTAATAAAACTAAAAAAACACATACATAATAAAACCAAAAAATATTAAAATTATATTCATTGGATAGCTTGTTCTGAGGACTACCTGATTCCAGTTGGGTCTATGAAATCTCTGCCATTTTCATCCTCAACCTGAGCTTCGAAGGGAAAAAATATAGAGTTTTTTTGTGTTGGAGGGTGGGAAGGTGGGAAAAGGGGGGTTCGAGTGAACCCCCCTTCCACAATGGAAAATGTTGGTTTCGACATTCAAAGGGGTTCGCTCGAACTTGGAGTTCGTTCGAACCCCCCAAAATGATTTTTTTTGAGTGGGGGCATTTTTTGGAAGTTTTCCTTCCTCACCCGAATTGTAAACCACTTTTGTGGGTTCACCCGATGCCATAAGAACTGTATTTTGAGGAGTTGTAGCTTCCTTTGGGTTGTAGCCCATAAAACTTGTAAATATTGTTTTATTTGTGAGGCTAGATTTGGACAATAGTTCCAAGCATCTTGCTCATCATGGTTTTCCCTTCTAAGGTTTTCCACATAAATCTAGTGTTATGGTTGTGTTTGGGTGCTTTGAATTGTATAGTTTGATTCTTTATCTGTTAAGGCCCAATAGAAAGATTTAGTTGATAAAGTTGAATTGGATTAATTTTTTGTATATACTGATTCACCCCCCTCTCAATATATCGATGTGTTTAAACAAAAACATGAACACAAACAAACATGACATATGGCATGATGCTTGAAGGATGAAATGCTGCAATAATCTTGATAATTCTTCTCTTGAATGCTCTTAAATGCTTTTTAAGATCTTCGCTTTGCTCAAAAAAAATAGCTAGGATTAAAATGGTGGAAATACTTTGTATTTACATGCAATTATTCTAATTTTATGAAATCAAATATTGATAGCTAACATTTGAAATTAGAAATTAAAATAATAAATTACTGACACTAACATATTTGAATTTTTAGCCAAATTAAGTGGTCTAGGGTGTAATATTCCCTAGACTAGATCTATCTTTTTCAGGGATCAAAAGTGTCGAAGGAAAAACATTAAATGCATAGTTTGATTTACCATTTTTTATTTTCCAAGAATATTTATAAAATGGGAAATTAATACATAATTAGGTTCAACCACGTAGGGGGGAGCTAAAGCAAGGGTGATAATTGCCTACATTACAAGTACAATGCAATATGACAAACACATAGAGAACACACAAAAGACACAAGGAAAACATGATTCCATACACAAAGTAAACATACCAAAGACAAAATGTAGAATCATAGAAAACATAAGAAAATAATAAAAACACAATAAGAGATAAACATAAGGTTAGTACACTAAAAATGATTCGAATTGGCAAGGTAAAGAGACCTCAGACTTAAATTTGTCTCAAATACCAAACATCATTCCTTGAATATATGATAGATAAAATGGATCTATCATTAGGACTAGAAAGTTGCATTAGGAAAGATCACTCATGAACTACATAGATCTACTCGCTAGCAAGCTACATTATACTAGGTATCCATGCAATATGATAGGTTTCACAAGGATTACAAGATGCATTATTCTATTATGGTGAATAACTCATTACCATGCTCTCATTTGAGCATTTGAAGCTAATATGATCAGTAATGCAATAGAATTCTTTGACTGTGAAGATGTATATGAGTTACCCTCTACATACTAGCTACAAAAACCTACTATGTTTTGTGGACTAACCTCTTGTAGGTCTTCAAGCAATTTAACCATCCATCAATCAATTTTTGTGGCAAATTATGGTTTGTACATCATTCCAATTGAGATTTCATACCAAGGTAACATTACCATTTATAATTTATTATTTCAATCAATTTTATTTATTTGGCCTCTACCCAACCTAAGGTATGCCCTCTTTATCATGATCATTCACTATATGTGGAGGTGTAAACAATAAAATAGGGTTTCACTTAAGCAAGCCCCTATACAATTAACCCTAAACCCTAAACCCTAAACCATCAATCCTAATCCCAACACCCTCAACCCTATACCCTATACATAACCCTTTATCCTCAACCTTGAACACTATACTCAACCCTCAACCCTATACATTAAACCCTAAACCCTAAACCCTCAACCCTATACCCTGAACTCTAAACATTATCCCTCAAATCTATACCCTCAACCCTATACTTAAACCATAAACTCTACATTCTCAACCCTTAACCCTATACCTTGTACCCTCAACCCTCAACCCTCAACCCTATACCCTATACCCAATATCCTAAACCCTGATCCCTATACCCAATACCCTATACCTAATATCCTAAACCCTAATCCATGTACCCTATACTTATCTCACCCACCTTCTCTCTCTACTTCTCTCTAACATATCCCTCTCTCTCCCTCCTTCCTCTCTCTCTAAATCTCTCCAATCTCTCTCTCTCTCTCTCTCTCCCATTCTCTATATCTCACTTCTCTATCCCTCCCTCCCTCCTTCCTATGTATGTATACATCACCCCTCTCTCTCTCTCTCTCAATGTGACACCATTCCACATCAATGCAACACCACTCCCCCAATAGGTGTTTCTAAAGCTTTTGTAGTTTGATATGTTAGTTTTAATGGATTCTTATTTTAGTCTTTATTGATTGATCTCTATTGGGATTGACATTTGATGGCTTGAATATACTTTGAATCCTCATGGATCAAGTGTAGTTGGTCCATACTAAGTCATTGGTCACATTTTGGCACTAGAAGGAGGGCTTTACTAACTTTTTTTTGATGAATTTCTCTTAATTTTTAATGAGTTGTGGGTTTTTGGGATAGAGCGACACTTTTGGAAGCTATAGTGATGCTATTTTTCACTAGAGCGACGCCATTGCAAAGGCATCACAATTTACAAAGGCGTCACTATATTTCTATAGTGATGCTAATGTTTTTTTGTTTTTACAAATCTATCTTAAAATGGCCATATCTTGGTCATACAGAGGTCTTTTTCGAAGATTGTTTTTAGATGGGGTAGAATTTCATGCTCTACGCAATGGTATAGGTGTTTTTCAATTTTGGTGGAATTAAATTTTCCACTTTTACACCTAAATTAAAATCACAGTACAACTTGGTCTAGGTTGTAGGGTTTTAATGCTTAATCATTTATCTAACCCTAAAATCTTCTTGTTTTCTTGATTTCATCTAACATTTGGAACATGGATTGTAGGTTTGAAGAGGAGCATGGAGCATTTAATTGAAGAAAAAGGCATTTAAAACTTATTGTAACAAGTGTTTTTACACTTATGGGGAAATTATAACCCTTTTAGGATGCTTTATTTCACGTTTTAGGACCAAACTAGATTTCATTTGGGCTTTAAAATGAATGCTCAAATTGGTTAAAACTGAACCCTCACATCATTTTTCTTGTTGGTTTAAAATTGAACAATAAAACTTTCACACTTCAAAATTGGTGCTTAAAACGAATTCATTTTGCTATGATGGATTAAAATAAACATGTGTTTGACTTGCTTGAGTAGACTTGTTGTGTGTATCCACTCCCCTTGCACTTCATGTGATCTTGGGTTAAGAGAAACACACAAGTATACTTTTTCTCCTTGAAAGTGCTAATCCTCTTGTTGATGTGGATGTTAGTCACACATAACACAAATAAAATTCACAAAGAACTTTACCTCTTGAAAGAAAATCAAATTCTAAGATAGAATTTAATAATCGCAAGGCTCCATTAGTAAGGTGTTGACTATGCAAGTTTTACTCGGTGTTCTTTGTGAAGCTATTTTTACAAAGGGACTTATGCATTGAATCTATAAAAATTGTTAGATTCTATAGATAATTGTTAATTTCAAAAAATCAACTCGTCATTAATTAGTGTTCAAAGATCTTTAATTTGATTATATTTATTTATTTCAAAACACTTTCATCATCAAATTTATAACTTCATGAAATCAAAAGATTTGCAACAATATTTCATGAATTTCAAACAATTTTTATATCACTTAAGTAGATTTAACTTTAAGCATTCAAAAATTTCATGGAAACAAAAGATTTGCAATAATATTTCCATTCATTCATCTCCTTTTTGGAACATTTTCTAAAATTTAACATCTAATCTAAAATAAACCATCAAAATACTAAAAAATAAAATTGCTCCTAGCTATTCTCCATGCATGCCCCAAGATATAATCAAATCAAAGTTAACTACTCTATACTTCACCAAATTTATTCACAACTAGGCATAGAACGGTATGAGATTTTAAAGAAGGGGGTTTGGTTTGGACACCGAGTAGGTTCTGCATGCACCCTTAAATGACACAATACACAGTCTTGTTTGGTTGAACTTACAAAACCAGCCACAAAAATACATGAGATAGGTAGCTATCAAATTGGCTTCGATATTGATTAAGTTCTATGTGAATACAAGTTTTTAGTCCAGAATGATTCATAAAACAAGAAAAAAGAATAAAACTTAAAGAAGTTTTGGCTCTTCCGACATCCACAAATTCTGAACTTAAGGAAAATAAGACAAAATTCTGCCTTTTATAGAACATAAGGCCTCATAAAATCAATTAAAAATGATGAATGGTCAAGATTAATCCTCCAAAATCAATGGTAGCAGATTAATCTCTTCACATGGGTGATGTCAGCAAGTAGTCTCATTCACAATCACTTGAATTCCCTACAAAATGAACAATTGAACTTTATCAAATATCAAGTCATTTATAAACTTAATTGAAATTTACATTTAATTCATGACTTTAGAATTAAGTTTAAAAATGCATTAATGTTTCCCAAACACCAAATAAGTTCAATTTTAAGTTGTATTCCCTTGAAAATGTGATTTATTCCCATTTTAAACATCCATTTCTAGATTTTTTAATTTAGCAAATTTCATCAAATGATTATCTTGGTTTTGTTCCTCATCTTTTCAACTTTTCAGATCATTTTGAAATTTTAAATTTCATTAAGAAACGAGGGAGATATCGTTGTTTTTCGTGAAACTAGTTTTTTCAAATTTTGCATTTTTTGAAAAAACTGGGAACTGGGAATTGGGAACTCTTAAAAAACTGGGAACTCTTAAAAAAATCGAGAATCCTTAAAAAATCGGGAACCCTTAAAAATAGGGAATCCTTAAAAAATAGAGAATCCTTAAGAAACCAGGAATCCTTAAAAAACCATGAACTCTTAAAAAAAATAGGAACCGAGAACCGAGAACTTTTTTATTTGAGTTTGCAAATGCACACTTTTCTTTCGGTAACCCTATTCCCTACAAGCCATAATTTTTTTATTTTGAAGTATTTTCAAAAAATTCAAAAGGCAACCCTCATTATTTTCCTGTGCTCTTTCTATCCATGATAAAAAAATCAACTTTTTGAAAATTTTGAAAAAAATCAGGAACCGAGAACCGGGAATTTAGTACTCAATTTCTTCCCATAACATAAAAAACTTCTTTGAGCCCAAACCCGCTTATTTTTTGAGTATCCTCATAAATTCCAAAAAGTAACTCATTATTTTTCAATGTTCTACCCATTCATGATGACATTTCAACCATTAAGAATACCAAATTTTGGATTTTGAACTTATGATAAAATTTCAACTGTTTTAATCATTAAGGTAATTGATTTTGAGGTTTGGTGGACCCGGAGAAACCACAAAGACTGCAAGGCAAGCTAGACCTAAGCTAAAAAAAAGAGGGGGTACCTATTTTTCCAAAGTCAAAATGGGGCATGTTGTGAGACCACATAACAACTAGCAACCAAAAAAACAACAAAATTAAAAAAACTCAAATAAATAAATGAAAATATAGGCATAGAATTTCCAACTTCAATAAATACCAACTTGTTATCTAGCAACATAACAGTATGATTAACATAAATAAAAAGGTTTTCAAAAGGAACTTAAGTGTGTGCATATGATTCATTCCTTTCCTTCAAAAAAGTAAGAAGATAGTAAATTCTTGTATTAAGCTACATAACTTGGTTTAACCTTCTCAACCAACCTTTGATAGAGCCTTGCGATCAGTCAAGCATCCATAGCCCTGGAAAGGTTATCTCTATAATTCCCCCAAACATAGCTCTACTACTAGCTAGACGTCCATAGCCCTAATAGAGATATTTGGATGACCTAAAGAGTTGAATTTTCTCTTTTGGTATTTCTTTTGATATTCTTTTTTTTTATATTTCATTGTAATTTGTTTTTCTTCAACTTGCAAGCAATGAATCCTACTATTAGGTTGGGAATTATAGTGGTAGCAAAGGAAAACCTTTATATTTTTCACTTAATACAGACATCCACTACCCCCCAAAAACAATTCAAAGAATTTTAAATGTGTGAGTATGTATAATTCCTTGAATGTTTTATGTTATTCAATGTTAATTAAACCTTCATGTGGCACACCAAATGAATCAAATTTACTAAAATTACAAACCTATACAAAAATTTACCCTTATTTCCAGAATTAAATAAATCTTGTAATTTTTCTAAAGTTACTAGTTTGCTCCATTTTGGCATTCCAGAAAAATAAGAACCTCCAAAACAAGTACAACCAGAAATAAAAACAAAAGAAACTAACCTACAGCAGGAAAGCAAGAAAAATTAAGAAAAACTATAACAAAGATTTTGGTACCCACTTAGGGTCTCTAACACTTATATGGTTTTTCACCTAAAAGGAGAGAGGGATACCAAAATGGAAATGTTACATTCAAATATCAATGTAAGTGAAGTGATGTGTGTGAAATGTGTCTAAATGAAATGATCTAAGTGTTGGAAACTAATGAAAGAAACTATCAATTGAATGTAAACTATTGAAATGCAAAAGATGTTTAAAAACACATTATGATATGCAAATATGTACAAGATGACCTAAAAATGTAAACCAAACTAAACAAAAAACTATAAAACAAAATGTGTGCACCTAGAGGCTGAAGAGGGATGGCATGAGGTCTAGAATCCTAACAAAATTGTTGTAGAAGCTGAAAGGGGCACTTGTGCCAATCTGGGTGACTTAGTCCCAGATCTGGAAAAACTGGTTTGGAGCCTATTTCTGCCAAAAGGGTACTCAAACCTATAGAAAACCCTAAAATTCATGTACAATAGGACTAAGTCACCACTAATAGTGACTTAGTCCACTTTTAGTTTTCAGGAGATCTGAAGGTGTACTCTATAGCTCCAGGTCTTCTCTTCTATTCCTGGCAAGTTTTTGGATCCGAAACTATAGAATATGATCTGTAAGTGTTCTTCAAGCTCCAACTAGGGTTTTTACCACCTTGAAGGGATTTCACAAGTTGTTGAAGAATTTTCCACCTTTATTATTTTCCAAATCTGCACACGAGACCTGTAAATCACACTAAGAGGGAAAACTTGTTGATTGTTAGGGCATGGGGGTTTTCCTTGATCAAACACCTTTTAGATAATCAAATCAAATTAAGAGACAAGATAATAGAGCATAAAATATGAAATGATGGATTTAATACCTTGTCATGAATATTGATCTTGAGTTGCAAAAATCATCCCCTGAATTCTTTAGAAAGATGTCTTGATGACTTAGAATGCTCAAACCCTAGCTTGCTTGAGAAGAATGAAAGATGAGAAGGAGATAGAAGAATAAGACTTAGGGTAGAATAGAGTTGTTAGGGTGAAAATGAGGACCCTATTTATACATGTTGTGCCCTAATTTCCCAAAAATAACACATCACAGGCTGACTTTAGGGTTTTGGAGATAAAATCTCGCAAGAGTTTTGAATTAATTTTAATTTTTATGCCACATGGGACTAAGTCGCCCAAGGTGGCGACTTAGCCCACGTGGGAAATTTTGAGTGGTTTTCGGGGATTAAAATGTGATTAATGATGTTTGTCGAGATTGTCTTCTGAAACACACTTAAGTCGGGCCTATGGTGCATTAAGGGGTCATTTTATCATAATAAAGGGTTGATTTGTTGATGACAAACCTAGGAAAGTGTGGGAGTATATTACAACTCTTTACAACACTTTAGACTAAGGCTTGGAAAGGGGTTGTTTAGCTGAATTATGATGAAAGGGTCTTAGAAAAGTGAGGAAATGTGTTATGGCACTTCACAACACCTTTGCAAGACACCATAGAATCTAAGAAAAACTAGGCCAAAAACCACAAGAAAAAGCCCAAATAAGTGAAAAGCGTCAAGGCTACACTTTTTTGTGACACAAAAATCTAACCTAATTATATACAAGAAATTTATCTAGAAGAACATGACCTTAAATAATACATATTTACACCAAAATTTACATATTTAGACAAAATGTGCAAGAGAATTAAGGTAGCAGTCAGGGTTCTCAATCTGGCAAATTTATCTTTGTACTCTAAAAAATATTTGTTTCCCCTATTGTTCTCATGTTCATTGCAAAAATCCCTAACTATTAGCAGCTGAGCTAATTCATCATTCTCATGGTTGATCCAAATGCAAGCTATATTTTTAGAATTTCTATAATCAAAATTTACAACAGGAAGGAAAGATACAACTTGATCAATTGCATGTTCATGAAAACAAATTTGATTGTTTCTAGCTAATCTCTCATACAAAAAATTTGAATTTTCATCTTCAAGAGGATGAAATTCATGATGAATCATTCCTTTTGCATCTGCAGCATGCAAACAATTATATTCGGCTTTCAACAATTTATTGTGAAGATCATACTTATCATTCATAGAATCTAAAACATGAAACTTTTTATCCCCTTTAAAATTATTATGCAGCAAGAAAATGAGTCTTCATCCATTGTTTGCATTAATTCTACATTATTAACATCCTTTCTAGCATCTTTTTGTGCTAACTTGGCTGCAATATTTATGCATGTTTCATTGTGCATGGTTGCTGGACTTTCCTCTTCAAAAGGAAATTCAGAATCATCTTTGATTTTTTGTATGTCAGCAATATCTAAATGAAAAATTTCATCATTCAAACATGACATAAAGAAATCTTCTCCATTTAACTCATTTGACTGTAAAGATGAAACATCTTTTAACATGTAAGATAACTTCCCTATTTCAGCCTCCAATTGATTAGGTAGTTGCAGTGGAAGTTTGTAAATCTCCAATTTCCCTTGTCTTCATCATTTGTTGATCCTCAAACAAATCACTCCATATGTTTGGTAAAGTCACTGATTGTATTGATCTACAACAATATCCTTGTAATGCATTATCTAATTTATAAAAATAAAATAATACATCATTATCCACTTTATTTCTTGTGACTTCTTTTGTTGTTGTTGCAAAATATTTTCCATTAATTGCATCCTTGGAAAGATCTTCCACCTGTTCACATTTCTTCATATGGTTATTTGTATCAGCCACTTTAAAGAAATATTTTGTCATGATTCTAGACTTAGAATCAACCCTAATTTGAGCATTTGAAGATTTCCTCCTATGCTCATCAATTTATTTATGTTGAATCCTTTCTTTTCTTTGAGGAACTTCATACCTATACACTTCAGTGAAAGGGATTAATTATTTCAAAGCCAAATCTAATCTAGTCAAAAAAGTTATGCAATTAATTTCACCATGATATGTTGTATTGTGTATCCCACAATTGTTAAATAAAGAAAAATGAGTTAAACTCTGACGATAAAGCTTCTTATCTAAAATTTCTTGAATGAAATGAATGTTAATCTCTAAATTATCTTCACAATAAGATTGTTTATACCTCTGATTTTCTATTTAAGCTCAGATTTTCTTATTTGCAGAATTTTTACATTGTATTTATTTTTATTTTTTTTAAATTATTTGATTTTTTTGATTTTAGAGAGAGATCTACAATCTCAGATAAAACTTTACAACTTTTTAATCAGCTCTAGCATGTGCAAGCCCTCCTTCTAGTGACAATTCTATTGATGTGGATGTTAGTCACACATAACACAAATACAATTCACAAAGAAATTTACCTCTCTTGAAAGAAAATCATATTCTAAGATAGAATTTAATAAGCCCAAGGCTTTGTTAGTCAGATCTTGATTGTGCATGTTTTACTCAGTGTTCATTGTGAAGTTGTTTTTACAAAGGGACTTACGCATTGGATCTTTAAAAAGTGTTAGATTCTAAAGATAATTGTTAATTTCACAAAATCAACCACTAATTAGTGTTCAAAGATCTTTAATCAGGTTATATTTATTTATTTTAGAACATTTTCATCATCAGATTTATAACTTCATGAAATCAAAATATTTGCAACAATATTTCATGAATTTCAATCAAATTTTCTATCACTTAAGTAGATTTAGCTTTAAGCATCCAGCAATTTCATGGAAACAAAAGATTTGCAATAATATTTTCATTCATCCATCTCTTTTTTGGAACATTTTTTGAAATTTAACATCTAATCTAAAATAAAGCATCAAAATATTGAAAATAAAATTCCTCCTGGGTATTCTCCATGCATGTCCCAAGATATAATCAAATCAGAGAAAATTGCTCTATACTTCACCATATTGCTTCATAGCTAGGCATAGAACGATGTGAGCTTTTAAAGAAGGGGGTTTGGTTTAGACACAAAGTAGGTTTTGCATGCACCCTTAAACGGTGCAACACACAGTCTTGTTTCGCTAAACTAATAAAACCAACTACAAAATTGCATGAGATAGGTAGCTATCAAATTGGCTTCGATATTGATTAAGGTCTATGTGCATACAAGTTTTTAGTCCAGAGTGATTCAGAAAATAGGAAAAAGGAACAAAACTTAAAAAAAATTTGGCTCTTCTAACATCCACAAATTCTGAACTTAATGAAAATAAGACAACATTCTACCTTTTATAGAACATAAGGCCTCATAAAATCAATTACAAATAATGAATGGTCAAGATTCATCCTCCAAAATCAACGGTAGTAAATTAATCTCTTCACATGGGTGATGTCAACAAGTAGTCCTGTTAACAGTCACTTGAATTCCCTATAAATGAACAATTAAACTTTATCAAATATCAAGTCATTTATAAACTTAATTGACATTTACATTTAATTCATGACTTTAGAATTAAGTTTTAAAATGCATTAATGTTTCCCAAACACCAAATAAGTTCGATTTTAAGTTGTATTCCCATGAAAATGTGATTTATTCTTGTTTTAAACATTCATTTCTAGATTTTTTAATTTAGCAAATTTCATCAAATGATTAGTCGAGTATTGTTCCTCATCTTTTCAGATTTCCAGATCATTTTGAGATTTTAAATTTTGTTAAGAAACAAGGGAGAGATTGTTGTTTTTCGTGAAACTAGTTTTTTTTTTTAAATTTCACGTTTTTTGAAAAAATCAGGAACCCTTAAAAAACCCTTAAAAAACTAGGAATCCTTAAAAAAAAAATGAGAATCCTTAAAAAACCAGGAATCCTTAAAAAACTGAGAACTCTTAAAAAACTCGGGAACCAAGAACCGGGAACTTTTTTGTTTGAGTTTGCAAATGCACATTTTTCTTTTGGTAATCCTATTCCCTACAAGCCATAACATTTTTATTTTAAAGTATTTTCAAAAAATTCAAAAGGAAACCCTCATTATTTTCCTATGCTCTTTTCATCCATGATAAAATATCAACTTTTTGAAAATTTTGAAAAAAAAAAAACAAGAACTAGGAACTGGTAATTTGGTACTCAATTTCTTCCTGTAACATAAAAAACT
Organism: Sequoiadendron giganteum; assembly: GCA_007115665.2. Taxonomy (NCBI): domain Eukaryota; kingdom Viridiplantae; phylum Streptophyta; class Pinopsida; order Cupressales; family Cupressaceae; genus Sequoiadendron; species Sequoiadendron giganteum. The sequence continues at coordinate 212,928,456 of CM021108.1, forward strand.
TCTTTGAGCCTAAACCCAATTATTTTCTGAGTATCCTCAAAAATTCCAAAAGTAACTCATACTGTTTTTTAATGTTCTACCCATTCATGATGAATTTCAACCATTAAAAATACCAAATTTTGGATTTTGAACTTATGATAAAATTTCAAGTGTTTTGACCATTAAGGTAATTGATTTTGAGGTTTGGTGGACTCGAAGAAACCACAAAGACTGCAAGGCAAGCCAAAACTAAGCTAAAAAAAAAAGGGGATCCCTATTTTTCCAAAAGCAAAATGGGGCATGTTGTGAGACCACACAACGCCTCTCTCCTTGAGCTTATTGGCAATATTGGGTGATGAAAAGCTTTTTATGCTTCAATATGTGTCACCTTTAGAAAGGGCCTATCTCCCAACTTGTGAGAGGGAACGGCTCAAAGAACTACTTTCATTCCGGCTTGCTGTATAAACAAAATTGGTTGTGATGAAACTCACTGACTGAGTTGTTTATGGTTGTCCCATACCGACAAATGTCTCCCTTAGTATCCTTGTGATCTATTAAAACCATTAGATATTTCTAAGGGTTGGGAGGCCTCTTAATTGAGTAGAATCGTTGTGTGTATGGCACCATTTTATCCCAGATATGGTCATTAAAGTCCTTGTTTGTAGTGGCTAACCAAGTCCAATTGAAAAAATGCATTTTAAGGTAGTGCATTGGAGTAGCATTGCTCCAAGAAGTTACTTACCATGTTCAATTTTTTATTAAGGAAATAAAGCAAATGGGGAAGGGACTCCTTTGCTTGGTGCGTCAATAAATTACATTTCCTTGACATAGCCTATTTGTCCACTTTATCTTCTCGAATTAATCATCTCTTTCGATGGTTTGTAAGCCTACTGAGAAATACACACTTGATCTATCTAGGATTGTAAATACTTAGAGTCAGTTTAACACTTGCTTGATTCCAAAAAAATTACAAACAAACACCAACAAAGTTTTTTCAAATTTTCAAACCCTTTGGTCTATGTATGGATACCCTTTGACAAAACATTGATATTGATGATTTTCCTAAGAATTTATTCTTAGAGACTTCTAAATATTTTGGTTTACATCTCAATCCAGACTTCCCAAAGTTAACCTAGGTAACTATGCCCCTAACTTCATCCTTTTCACAAAATGGACTTTGTGAAATTTATGGTTTTTTTGGCATAGGCGTTTAGTTTGAAACATAATCAAGACAATTGTTTGTGGTAAAAAAAAATTCATTTAAGCAAGATAAATTGAAAAATTTAACCCCACATGACCATTTGGCGTCTGATCACTCTGATGGAACAACCAAACCTTACACCCACTACCATACAAGGAAAACATTGTAAGACATTGAGTCCAAAATCTTTGAGTTCCATTATCCAAAATCATTGAGTTTCACTTTACAAAAATCATTGGGTCCTATTTCCAAAATCATTGAGTTCTTGGAGTATTATCACTTTAGAGGTATAGCATTTTTCTCACTACCTTGTTCTTGCAAAACAAAGGTTCACTCTAGGTCAACATTGGGTCAAACATTTCATCCACCCATCATCATATTTCATCCTTCACTTCACCAAACTTTGCAAACTTTTGAATACACCAACACTTTGACTTAGACATCAATCAACCCAAACGCTAACTTAGCTACTTTGTATGTGAAATGAATCCTTTTCCATGCACTTAGTTAAATTAGTTATCATCTTTGGACTAGTTTATCTTGAAGGTCACGATTCTACCCTAAAGATTCACAAGTTCATTAACATCCTTTATCCGAACATCAAAACATCAAACTTAAGTAAAAAAATTTGTCCTAAAACATTTGTAAGGATCACTTCCCACATTATTCACCTTTTCATCTTTCATTATCACCATTGCTCCAAAAAGACTTAGAGCATCCCTTTTACATAGATTTGATTCAACTACATAGTTTAAACATTACAAATCTCACACAACTCTCCCATAGGTGACCCACATTTTATGGTAACCACAAGATCACAACACAAGAGAATCATGGAGAAAACCAAAGTCTCATCTACCATCAATGATACCAATCCTCAAGAACTCGATCCACGATGTCATTCTACCCCCGCACAACAAGTCCAAGATCCGGTAGGACCATATGAGGTAGAAGATGTCACAAACAACCCAATTTAACTTACTAAAGATGAACACCTTGAGTATGAACAAAATCATCCAAATTTTCTTGCACAAAATTTGACACTAGGGTTAACCCAATCTATGATTCAACCAAATCCATCCCTTGTGCCAAGTCAACCCTTAACATCTAGTCTTCCAACTAGGCTAGGAACCAACCTTGGTCTCACTTCATGTCTAGGAATAAAGACAACTATGGGTATTCACAACACGACCATTCCATTAACTTCCAACCTTCTCCAAAACACAAGTTGGACACCTACATTTAGAAAACCACTTACATTCCATGACACCACAACAACCTCAACATTTCGAGCACAACCATCTCCATCCATCACCACAAATACCCCAAGTATTCCTAATGTTACATAAGGTAATGTGAACCAAGTTCCTCAAGTAGGACAACAAGGGCAAGTTAACACTCTCATGTAAATTCAACCCTTGACAAGTGGTTCCAACAACCCCATCAATACATTGAAACAAGTGGTTACCCAAGCTACTCAAGTCAATCCACCATCCACATCAAACCCATCTGTCATTTACCCAAATCAAAACAACACCTTGTTTACGAATCTCATCAAATAAGGTAATACCTTGGTCACACCTCAAATACAAGGGAACCCCCTACCCATCAATCAAGGGAACCCTTTCAATCAGTTACAAGGTCTGAATGTTCCATTATCATCACAATACCAAATGCCACCAACATCATCTTTCCCATTAGTCCCCCATGTCATTCAAAATCAAATGGGACCTCAATCTTACATTCCTCCACCTCAATCCACTATCCTACAATGAATGTTGAACCAAGGGAACCACCAACCTCTCATCAATAACTCACAACCCAGGAAAAACATCAACACCCAAAATCCATCGCAAATATCCCAACAACTAATCGATTCTACATTTCAATCACATGTCTTAGCTTTACAGCAAGCACAACAGGCTTATCAACAAGTCATCCAACAATAAGAAACACTTGTAGCCCAACAGCAACAACAACAACATCAAGTAGCCTTAGGAGAACAACACCAATAAGAACAACAACAAGTAGCCCTAGCGGCACAATAAGCAACCTTAGTAGCACAACAACAATAGCAAGCGACCTTAGTAGCATAGAAACAACAATAGGCCCAACATCAAGCCCTAGTGGCCCAACAACAACAACCAACATACCAAGTAGACTTAGAAGCACAAAAAGTATCCCTAGTAGCCCAACAAATCATAAAGCTCAATAGTATGCCCAAAAATAATAATTTATCGCACCATAACAACTACAATGAGGTTTATACTATAACCCTCAACAAAATATCATGAAGAAAAACACATTAGGAACATATGCACCTCCACCACCATCACCATCACAATATCCCACACCACCATACTCATCATAAAACACCTCATGATATCAGAATCCCATGGTCAATCCATCCACCATCCCACAATATGCAACATATTATCCTCTACCAATCCCACAAGATGATGTAGCATCGCAACTTAAGGCATTAACACAAGAAATGTAGGATATCCTGATGGGAAAAATGAAGAAGCCCCATACATTAAAAAAACCTATGCACATATCCATTCGATCAAAACATCGCAATGATACCTTTCCCTCCTTGTTTTGTGGTTCCCAAATTTGATAAATATAAGGGGAGAGGAAATCTCGTGGATCACGTCAATGAATTCAATGGCATGTGCATGGAGGTGGCCTATAATGATTCCTATTTGATGTGCCTCTTTCCACAAAGTTTAACAAGTCCTGCCATGGATTGGTTTTCACAGTTACCCCCAGGCATCAAAACCTTCCAAGAAATCATTGATAGATTCATAGATCACTTCTCCTTCAATCTTGACATGGATGTGATCTTAGAAGAGTTATACACACTCAAGTAGAACAAAGGATAATCCTTCAATAATTTCCTACAAAGGTGGAGGCAAAAAGATATTAAGAGCAAGTGGACCATTCCTGATGAACAAGAAGTGGGGATTATCATAGAAAATGTTGATCCAAATCTATCCTTCCACTTAAAAATGCAGTGCATTACATCTTATGATGAGCTTGTCCCTAGAGCCCTTAACATCGAGAGAGCTCTAAACTCACAGGCAAAAACATAAGTGTATAGAGACAAATTCCCATCCACTAGTTCTAACGATAAACCTTTCTTTTGGGCCAAAAACAAGAACATTACTAGTGATGGTGTTGTTGATGCAAAGTTGGTCTTAGATTCTCCTAAGCAAGAAAACACCCAAATCATGAACACACAATAACCATACATGCCATCACCAAACAATCATACAACAATCAATGTTGCAAACACTCAACGTGGACAAAAAAGAACAAACAGTGCTCCTAAATGATAATTCACTCACTTAGGGGAACCTATAGAGGATGTATTGAAGAGGTTGATATAGTCTAACCTTATCACACTCCCAAATTTCTCAAACTATCAAGAGCCACAAGTCAAACCTCATAGCTATAGAGATGATCATTTTTGTGAATTTCACTGATACAAAGGCCATAACACAAAAAAATGTTTTAGACTCAAACATCTAATAGAAGATCTTATTGAATGAGGAGACATTGATGTCGATAAAAAATATGGGAATGAAAATCTAAAAATTTACACAAACCCTATGCCTAATCATGGAAAAGAAAAAAATTCAGGAAAGATATCAACCTCAAATAATATAAACCATACTCATGATACCACGATGGGACATATTTATTTATCACAACATGAGGAATCAAATACGAATTAAGATACTATTTTAAAACAAAGTCTAAACTCATCAACAATGTTTAGCAATATTTTATACCGTAATGGCATCAAGTGGGTATCAGATTGGGATATCTCTCCCATATATGACTCAATGATTGGGCATGTTAAAGTAGTTCCAAATGAGCAAAAAATATCCCTTATTTCACCCATACCCACAAACTATTGTGAAGAGTCTAAGTTTATCGATGATATATCATCCACCCAAGGATCATGTCAAGAAGAGGCTCTTGAGGATAATGAAAGATACTCTGAATCGAGTCAAGATCAAGAACCCCTATCCCCAAAGTTTCACCAAGAGCTAAAGGACATCTTCCAAACCATTTTGAACTCCAAAGATGTTTATTTCTGCTGGAAATATAGGCATTCTTGATCCAAAACAAGAGTCTCCCACTCTTGATATTCCTACACAAGAGCAAACAATGGTCAAGATTCTTGATTCTTATAGTGATTGTGCATCATCAACATCTTTTGAATCAACACCAACATCTTTTGAAGTAGTATCAACAAAAAGTGATGTCATAGAATCAAAGCCAACAATTCATATTCCTGAACAGTAGGAACCCATAGCAATATCATGTGTTCATGACAAGTCATATTTAGTGGCTATGGATCAAAGGATACATTATCAACACAAAGTATTAGGTATTGATAATACCTTCACAATGTTGGGGAAATATTGTTTACAACAAGCATCAACATATGGGGCATGAAGGATCCTTATGATGAAATTACTATCAACACCAACATCTTTTGAAGTAGTATCAACAAAAAGTGATGTCATAGAATCAAAGCAAACAATTCATATTCCTGAACAGTAGGAACCCATAGCAATATCATGTGTTCATGACAAGTCATATTTAGTGGCTATGGATCAAAGGATACATTATCAACACAAAGGATTAGGTATTGATAATACCTTCACAATGTTGGGGAAATATTGTCTACAACAAGCATCAACATATGGGGCATGAAGGATCCTTATGATGAAAATACTATCAACACTACAACTAGTCATATCATGAATCATCATCTACCCATCATCTAATACTCAAAGAGGGGCCAACATAAAAAGAAAGATTCCTATCAAAGAAAGAGAATATCATCAAATAAAATGAAGTAGTAAAGCAAAAAGGACACATCAAGTACAAATGGATACCAAAGAAAAATAAAGAAAATGATCCCTCCAAAAATCCATCAGTCAGAGAAACTATGGGGAAAAATAAAAAAGGGAAATATATCCATCAAAAGAGTCCTCAAATAAAAAAGAAGGCTTCTCAAGCAAGGAACAAATTATATCTAGTGGTTAGTCCTAATTCCATGAAAACCTCCATTCCCACACATCATTGCTCATCTTCCCAAGTTTGGAGAGTCAAAGGTTCCAAACCATCGACCAATCCATCTCATATTCCTTCATGCATGACACCATACACTCCATTCACGATATCCAATTCTCGCATTGACCATGTGTTGGTAGCTACCCTTCATCATAAGGACTTTGAAGGTGCCATATTGTGATGTGCGCACATAAACAAGGTTAATTCTGCTATCCACAAGGAAAATCAGAGTTCTTCAAGGTTGCACCTGAGTGTTCGTATCTTAGCAAAGAAACTTCTTCAAGTAGGATATCACTGGAATGTTATGACAGTGGAATCTACATCAGTTCCACCAGGTGGTTCAACACAAGGGTAAATTTTTCAAAAAAGAAATAAATAAATCAAGAAAATAATAAAAATAAAAATTGTCATCCACTGAAAACCACTACGGTAGTGCTTTGGGAAAGTAATTTGATGAAAACTTGGGAAATAGGTGTCATGAGTAGAATCAAGCATCAATATGATCCTTCTTAGATAGAAGCATCTCATCCTTGTCACGATAAATCCAATTCTCCCTCCATCCATCCAATCCAAATTAATCCAGATATTCCACTTTATCTTGACCTTGACAAAGATTTGGCGCATACTTCAACTCTACTCATGGAAAACTTTTGAAAGGATCTTTACCATTTTATCTCATAAATTCCCATAGACCATATCTAGCATGATAAAACTTTTTCAAACTCTTCACATATACATTACCTATCTTGGTTATCCATTGCATTATGGAATATTTCTAGACACTAGGGGCAGGTTATTGCACTCTTGCTTTCACATAACTCTTGATATGTGTCTTCTATCTCATAAAATGACATTGACATCATGATCTAGGTATCGTTTACCTCAAAATCTCTCAAAAACCCCAAAAACATTCATAAAACTTCATCAAAATCAAAAAAACTGGCGAAATCACCAAAATCCAAAAACATTCAAAATCTTGTACAACTAAAATCCAAAAACATCCAAAACACATCAAAATCCCTTAAAAGGTGAAAAAATCAAAATTCAAAAAATAGTAACTTGTCAAACTATAGGTCTTTGAGCTTGGACATAGGTAAGGCCATCATTGATGTGCCCCCAAGACACCCTAGGTCGATCCTTTAGGAGTTTGTCATAATAAACTGGCAATCCATCAACTGTTCATATTTCATTTTTAATAAGTCGAGCAGTTGAACTATGTGTTCTTTGCATGTATAGCGTAGGCAAGGCTATTCTTTGATTAGCCCCTGAGGCCCCTAGTATAGTCTATTAGGTTAGGTTCTTAGTCAAAAATCTTACAAAACCCTAAACATTCAAATATCAAAAATGCCTTAAACATTTACAAAATCCCCAAAAATCCCTAAACATTCAAATATCTCAAAAAACCCTAAACATTTGAAAAATAGAAAACAAAAAAACACTGGAAAACTTAGAAAACCCTAAACAGCCTCAAATAATTGAAAACCAAAAATATTCACATAAACTTTCAAAAAGATCAAAAATAGCCTCAAAACATTTTCAAAATACCAAAAACAGCCTCAAAACATTTTCAAAATACCAAAAACAATGAAATATTCCAACAAACCCAAAACCATCCATCCCATTTTTCTTTCACCCATGATAAACCTTGATCCATAATAAATCAATCATCACCTTCAACCTTTGGCAAAAAAAAGAGAAAGCAAGTATCACAAGTCGTAAAGTAAGAACCTAAGTCTCAAAATTGAAAGTCTAGGTCATAGATAAACAAGTTAGTGAATTTTGTATCAACGTCTTATCACACACCTCATCCTAATCAAAACATCTGATCAACATGTCCAAGGATGCATCCTTCCTACGATGGACATTAGTATTAGAAATCATCTAAGTTATATTAACTAGCAAGAGATATAGATAACATTGACCGTTTGCCTTTGATCTTTTCTTATGATTTATCTTAATGACCCATTCCAAGGACCTCTCGATGATGTCTCAATGATTTAGAGAGAAAGGAATGGGGCATTGATCATTATCTTTCATTTGTTGTTCTTGTGGGTATTCTTGTAAAATAATCTTGGCACATACTTGCTTAGTTGTGTGTAGGAAAGTTGTTTGGAGTAGCTTGTTGACTATTGCATATGCTTTGGTCTAAGATATTCTAAACTTCTAAACTACATTCCAATAAAGGTTTTCGTATGTCAAGGTGTGATCAAGAACTATCCTAGATCTATTTGTAGATTCAAGGTCCATTACACTATATACAACACCATCCTGGTTATCAATACCTTGATGCATCGTATCTACGTGTTATATCAAAAATAAGGAATGACAAAAAATTGCAATCCCAAGAATATGATCAAATCATCATGCATCATGTATCACCATCTCTAATAAAGTCTCAATGGATCATAGGCTTGTTGGACTTCTGAATCAATCTCAAATACATGGTTAATCAATATCCATTTCATTCTTCCATCCATTTTATTCTTCGTATTCTTCAATCTTTACTAACATTTCTATCCAAGCATTGAATATGTGTGATATATCAAAATATACATGAGGCTACCCATGGTTGATGACTATCTATACATCATCAAATCTATCTACATCAACGTCTAAGCTTTCCAGGAACTATTTTTCATTCTCTTCACTAGCAATCCCTCTTTTGTTGGGGCACAGTGGGGCATCTATATCATCTTCAGCTCAAAAATCTAAAAAATTTGCAGCTCTTTGATTCAAAAGCAACCTTAAATCTCAAGCATCTCAAGCATAAGTCTGATTTTCACCTATCATGAGCTCGATCAGAACATTTTATTCTCTAATCAATCTCCTGAGGGGTCAACCAACCATCTTTCGATTATATCGATATCAAATCATCTAAAAAATTATGTTCCTAACCTTGCTAGCAAATCATGATCAATCTATCAAATCAATCATCATGGGGATATATCTTTCCCTATGAATTCTTGTGTTATTCAACACAATCCTTGCATTGTTGTGAATCCTCAAAAATGTTATCAATCAATCAATTAGATCAATAAAATTTAGCTTGGCTATCAAAATCTCAAAGAGATCATCGATATCCATTTTTACATCATCATCGATATCAAAATCAACATCGAAATAAGTATTAGTCTTTGAACCAATGCAATGAGTGCATTGCTTCAAAGAGGGGAAGAATGTAGACACTTAAAAATGTCATGAATGATATCATGCACATTGAATCAGGTATACTAACACCGTTTCATCCTAAAACCCATCCTCGTTTTGTTTAATTGATTAAATTAGCCTAGATAATCAATAAATTATGTAGATAATCAATTAATTATGTCATTTTCATCTATTAACCTAATTAATTTAATTAGGTTAATTCATCCCCTTTCATGCTAACATTTTGTTCTATTAAATTAAATAAATCAAGTTATTTAATTTAAATCCCTAAGTCCTCTTATTTAATTAAATAACCTTAAGCTATTTAATAAAATATCATCACTTTCCCTTTTTTCATTAAATCATTTATTTAATGAATATTGGACCTAATTCCCCTAATTTGCATAATTAAAACTTTATTTAATTATCAAATTACTAATAAATCTAATCCCCCACTTGCAAGGGAATATTCCCATGGAATATTCCTTCCCCTTTTGCACATTAAATTTGGTTTTAATTACCTAAATATCTAATTTTCCTCACCCATGAGGATATTTCAAGGAATACTCTTCCTTTTAACAAACTTACAAGACTTCATATGCAAGTTAACTTACAAGACTTCTTGTGCAAGTTTTGAATGTGTGTTTGTTTGGAAGAATATGAGCCCTTGATTCTTTCCTTGATCCACGTGATCATTGATGATAATCCATAATCCATGTTCCATATTTCTTTCCTTTTTGACCATTGATTAACTCTGGGTAAGTGCACAAATTTGTGACACAATTTTGGCTCTTAAGATGCCACTTTTTTTTTTTCTAAAATCAGCAAAATCTGATTTGCACGAGAAAATGAAGATAGTCACACTCAAAATTTCAAGATGTGGCAAGAACAAAAGTTGAAGTGCTCCGAGTCTAGTTTCTAAGCTACTATTTTTTTAAAAAATTAATGAAGATTAAGGGTCTCAAAAAGGGGGGGTGCAAAACAAGTCCTATTTTTATCTTAAAAAATAGCATAGCACCTGAGGGCTCCCCCCTTTTTGATTCATTTTTTTTTAGAATTTCAAAAATCCCAACAGTGAGAAATTAGTTAGCACCATTTAGTTTATCCTCGTTCTTTCGGATAACTTTTTTAATGAATATATCATATTTTATGAATTTTCAAAGTGAACACATCCTAAAAAGATGAAATTTGAGTGTGCTCCCCCCCAAATCTTTTGCAAACTAATCGAAAATTGATTTTTTTTCATCATGTGTAGAATGCAGTCTAGTTTCAAAAAATGTAATTTCTTTCACATTCTGATGAATGAGTTAAAATCTATCCTAAAACTAGCACATGTTGGTTTTTGACCAAAAACGGAGGTATTTACAATAGAAGCCATGGATCAAAACCTTAACTAAATCAAAATTAAAAAAGAATTATACATTTAGATAGATAAGAGAGAGGTTAATGCTATCAAGGTTTTTTTTATAAAATTTCATTGAAATACGTGCAAATGAGATGGGGAGAACGAACGAAAATATGAAGAAATTTGGCACCCTTTCAAAAAATCACATTTTTTTCATGAAATGGTTGTCCAAACCTTTGGGTCAGATGCCCAATGGAAAATCCAACCCATAGGGTTGATATTTCCCAATGCAACTTCTTTGGCGCATGCCAAATTTCCAATGGGCTGCTTCATTTGTCGTGCGCCAAATGTCATTCATGACTTTTGGAATGCATTTTTGTAAACTCTTTGATTTTCTCTTTCTCTGTTAGGGAAACTATATACATGAAATAAACATTTAAGTATAAGTTGGCATTTACATATGGACATTTACTTTCTTATACTTTAAGTTATATTTTATGTATATATAGGCAGGATGTTTGAGAGTGGTTTCAGATCTCTAGGAGTTATAATGCAAATTCTAGTTTTTCAAAGATCTTAAAAATTTCAGACAGTCAAATTTCAATAATCAGGAGGTCAAATTTCATCTTTCTCTCTCTATCTCACTCATTTTCATCTCTTATTCTCTAGACCTCTCTCTCTCTCTCACTATCTCCATCCCTTTATCTAACAATATCTTCCTTGAGCTCAAGAACTATATCTCTACATGTCCATCTCTCTCCTTCCCTTTCTAATATCTATCTCCCTCCCTCCTTCCCTCTCCACATTTCTCTATCTCCCCTACCTCTCCTTTTATCTCTATATATCTATCTCTACTCTCTATATCACC
>CM021108.1:212940189-213095731 GCA_007115665.2 Sequoiadendron giganteum
CTCTCTCTCAAGTCTCTCCCTCCTACACCCTCTCCTTCTCTCAGCTCTCTCTTTCTCAGTCACTCCCTCTATCTCTCCCCCCTCTACCCTCTCTCTCTCTCTCAACCATCTCCCCCATCTCCCTCCTATAGCCTCTCCCTCTCTCAAGTCTCTCTCACTCACTCACTCCTATGTCTCTCCCATATACCCTTAGCCATGTACCCTTAAACCCTTAAACCAGTCAAATGATTGACCATGGTGGCAGTGGTAAGACTGCTAACAACCTGGCTGGCGATTACCGTCATACCGTGGATAGTCAAATGACTAACTGTAGTGGCCGCAATAAGACCGCCAGTGATCAGCTAAGTCGGTTGTGGTAGAACGGTAGGTAGGACTGTTTAGGCTTGGTGAGGTTGGGGTGAGCTCGGCCGAGCTCACCGCCATACCACGAGTCAAACTCAGTAGGGCTGCGGTAGCACAGTAAGAGCTCGGTGAGCTCAGAGACTAGGTTGACCAAGTTGGACTTGGTGACAGGAGTGATAGACGTATCAATTGTAGACATGTGGCTCAGTGTCAAAATGATAATTGGTTGGAAACCAAAATAGTTATTGCAACAGGTGGAAGTCGACTCAGGGTGGCGAACAGGACCTGATTTGGGTGGTGGCATTAATGCCTGGGTGGCTCGATGCAGGAAGATCGACATGGGAAGATCATTGGTGCGATTGGATTAGAGATTGATGTACCTTGTGATTGGTAGTTGATTGATTAGAATTAAATGCATCGTATGACTTATGTAAGTTGAGCACGTGATTGTAGACAAGTAGTTAGATTTTTTCAATTCGAACTATATGTTGCATGAACATTGTAACAGTGAGTTGTTGTTATGAGTTGAACAAAAGCAAGACTGTGATTTGTATGTAATATTGTTATTACTGTAATAAAAAATATTCTTTGCTTGGTGTGGTGGGTTTTTTACTTGGAAAGGTTTTCCCGCGTTAAATACCTGTGTCATCTGTGAATGCTAAATTGGTGTAATCTCTTCTATGCTGCATGTATTTTATCTCAAGTATTTTAGATGCTATTGAAACCTGTTTATGCTCTTCTCCTTTGTTGTATTAGTGTTAAGGGAATATATTCCACACTATTGGGTCTCTAGAGCCTGCCTGTTTTTCCCTTCAAGTGGTATCAGAGCCTGGCCAGTTGTGTTATCCTTGTAGGAAAGATCAGTTTTTTGTGCTAATATTGTTTCAGTGGGAGTCTTGCATTGTTGAAACTTGTTTCTATTTGAGATGGCAAGTACATCTGGTAGAGTAGAGATTGAGAAGTTTAATGGTAGTAACTTTGAGCTATGGAAACTCAAGATAGAAGACTTGCTTGTGGATAGAGACCTTTGGATTGGATTGTCTGGAACTAAGCCACAAAGTACGATGCAAGAAGCTTGGGATCTTGTTGATAGAAAACAAGAGGTTTGATAAGATTGAGTCTAGCCAATTCTCTAATCCTGAAAGTCCATGAGGAGTAGTCTATAGCTTCATTATGGAAGAAGCTTGGTGATATTTATCAGGGAAAGTCTCTGGTAAATAAGTTATTCCTGAGGAAGAAGTTGTACTCCTTGAAGATGGAAGAAGGTGCATCTATTGCAGACCATTTGAACTCGTTTAATATGAGTGTTACTCAACTGGCATCTATAGGTGTAAAGATAGAGGAGGAGGATCATTGCATGCTCCTATTGTGTTTGTTACCTGACAGTTGGGATCATCTTGTGATGGCCATTGGAAGCATTACCGTTGCTTTCAAGATGGAAGATGTTTTTGCCTCATTGCTATCTGAAGAGATGCGGAGGAAGTCTTCAGAGATGGCCAAAGAGGCTCTTCGTTCGAGGCAAACCAAAGGAGAAAGGCAAGAAGAAGGACAAGAAGTCAAAATCCAAATCTGCAGGGAGATCAAATTCTCCTGGTAAAAAGTTCAAGGTGAGATGCTGGAACTGTGGGCAACCTGGTCATATCCGGAAGGACTACAAGGAGAAGAAGAAGAAGAAGAATTCTGACAATGAATCTTCTCAAAGTGATGCAAACGCCTTCATTGCAGTAGCCTTGACAACTAAGGCATCAGATGATTTCTGGTTGGTTGACTCAAGTGCATCCTTTCACATGACATCCAATAGAGAATGGTTCTCTAAATATGAGAAGTATGACGGTGGAAAGGTATACTTGGCAAGTGATTCAACATTGGAGATAGTTGGCAAAGGAAGAGTCATAATTATGTTTCCCGATGAGAGAGTCAAAGGTATTGGTGGCATAGTTCACATACTAGGTCTGGCTCGAAATCTTCTTTCTGTCAATAAGTTAAATGATGTTGGTGTAGAAGTTTATTTCTCAAGTATTGGATGTAAAATGGCTAGAGGTGCAATGGTGCTGGCTAAGGGTGTTCGTATTGGCACTCTGTACAAGCTGGATGCATGTCCTGTTCTTTGTAACAATGCCTCTATAAAGTCAAACAATGTTGCATCTATACAAAAAGATGAAGACACTTCTTTGGCTGCAAATGCTATTGAGGTAAAACTCCCAGCTGAGAAGACTATGCTATGGCATCATAGACTTGGTCACATAGGTGAGAAAGGTTTAAAAACCTTGAAGAATAAAAATCTTGTAGAAGGGATTGATGATTGTAATCTTGAGTTTGACTTTTGCGAACATTGTATCTATGGAAAACAACACCGTGTTTCATTTTATTCTAGTCCTCACAAATCTTTTGGTATACTGGATTATGTTCATTCTGATGTGTTTGGTCTAGTTAATATTTCTTCGTTATCAAAGTCTAGATATTATGTTTCTTTTATTGATGACTATTCGAGAAGGGCATTTGTATACTTTATTAAAAGTAAATCAAAAGTGTTTAGTCGGTTTAAAGAATTTAAATCTTTGGTAGAGAATCAGAATGGAAGGAAGATTAAATGTTTGAGGACACAAAATGGTGGTGAATTTTATTCTGCATATTTTCAAAGGTATTGCATTGATCATGGAATTAAAAGGCATAAGATAAAACCTTACACTCCACAACAAAATAGAGTTGCTGAAAGGTTGAACAGGACGTTGATGGAAAAGGCAAGGAGTATGTTGAGTGGTGCTGGTCTGAAGCAGAAGTTTCAGGCTGAGGTTGTGGCTACAACATGTTATCTAATAAATAGATCTCCTTGCTCTGCTCTTGTTGACAAGATGCCTTTGGAAGCATGGTCTAGTAAGAAGCCCTCTTTGAGGCATGTCTGTGTGTTTGGCTGTGAGGCATATGTTTATGTGCCAAGTGAAAAGAGATCTAAATTGGATAACAAGGTTGTCAAGTGTATTCTCATCAGCTATGGAGTTGGTGTGAAGGGATACAAGCTTTGGAATCATGTTACTGAGAAGGTTATATACAACAGAAGTGTGATATTTTGAGAGGTGAAATCTTCAATAAGTGATCAACAGCTTGAGACAGACCAAAGAGACAAGAAGAAGGATGCAGTTGAGATTCCCCAAACTCCAGAAAGGGAAGAGTTGCATGGTGTACCTGAGACTAAGGAGAGCTCAAGTAACTCTGGAAGTTCTGATGATGAAGAACAACCTCAGCCTATAAGAAGATCTACATGGGAAAAAAGGCAACCTAAAAGGTATGGTTTCTCTATGTTAGATTCAAACTATGCTTATGCTCTAATTACAAGCACTGATGAGCCTAGGACTGTAAACAAAGCAATCAACATGCCTTATTTAGATTCTTGGCTGGAAGCCATGAATGAAGAGATGGATTCTTTACAGAAGAGTGAAACCTAGAATTTGGTACCGCTGCCTAAAGGGTGAAAGCCTGTTGGCTGTAAGTGGATATTCAAAAAGAAAAAAGGCCTTGATGGTAGTGTTGAGAAGTATAAGGAAAGGTTGGTTGCAAAGGGATTTTCTCAAATTGAGGGAATTGATTATGGAGAGATTTTTTCCCCTATAGCAAAGTTGACATCCATCAGATTTATGTTATCATTGGCAATTGTGTATGATTTTGAAATTGAGCAGATGGATGTGAAGACATCGTTTCTCCATGGTGAGCTAGAAGAAGAAATCTACATGTCCCAGCCTGAGCATTTTGTTGAAAGAGGTAAACAAAATCTGGTTTGCAAGTTAAATAAATCTCTCTATGGTTTAAAGCAATCTCCTAGAATGTGGTACCAGAAATTTGACATGTTTGTGTTGTCAATTGAATTTGTGAGATCAAAATCCAATCACTGCATTTATTATAAATCTAAGAATGATCGTGTGCTTGTTATTACCCTATATGTGGATGATATGTTATTCATTGGAAATAGCAAGACTATGATTTATGATCTTAAATCTCAGCTGTTTGCAAAGTTCAAAATGAAAGATCTTGGTGCAGCTAGGTACATTCTTAGAATGGAGATTACTAGGGAGAGAACAAGTAGAAAGCTTTGGATCAGTCAAAGTAAGTATGTAAAAAAAATTTTGGAGAGGCTCATTTATCCACTGGATTGGGAAAGAGTCACCATTCCACATCAATGTGACACCACTCCCCCAATAAGATAAGTTTCAATGGATTAGAATAGGTGTTTCTAAAGCTTTCATAGTTTGATATGTTAGTTTTAATGGATGCTTAGTTTAGTCTTTATTGATTGATCTCTATTAGGATTGGTATTTAGTGGCTTTAATATACTTTGAATCCTCATGGATCAAGTGTAGTCGGTCCATACCAAGTCATCGATCACAATGAGAAACATTGGTTCAAGAGGATATGGATTTGTAATTCCAAAATATCCTTTTCCACCATCATTTTTTCTTAAAACCTCCACAAGTTTCCATAATGACCTACTTCATTATGAATCCTCTTTCAATGTTGGCATGTTATTCACATTACTATCAAATTTGGATGAGAGGTTTAAAACTTATATTTAATTACTAATGAAATTCCTTTTAACCCTTTGCATTTATCTTTGACTTGAATAATTATTATTATCCATGTTTATTTAAACTCTTCAAATGTTTTATACTAGTCTTTTTTATTATTTATGATTGATTCAAAACTTGATTAAATATGTTAATAAACATATGTAATTATAATAATTCAACTTTTATAAGTTTTTTGAGTCAAAAAAATATATATATTTGAAACTTAGTTAAATATTCCAAAATTTATTGCAAATAATATCTAACTTAGCACCATTTTTTTTTAAATGTATTTCAAGTTCTAGTAAGGGTTCAAAAACTAACTAAAAGTATGAATGAGCATTGTTGGAACTTTTGTACTAGTGTGTAATTACATTTTGGTTTCTAATATTAGTTATAAACCGCTTAAAAATACTAATCAATATTGCACTTTAATAACATCAAATATTTTATATTGGTTTGAAATTGAATATCAAGTGTCAATGATGGGTTTAGAACTACATGTCAAGTGTTAAAAATTTTAGAATTGGTCTCAAACTCTGAGAAATGCTAGAAAAAAATATTGAACACTTTACAAAGTGAACTTAAAAGAAACAATAGTATTTTATATTAGAACATGATGGTATTTTGATAAGGTTTGTAATCAAAGGTAATTTATACAAAGCATTTTTCCTAATTTGATCCATAGAGATAAATGTTGACTCTAGGAACTAGCCTAAATCTAAGAAAAAAATTGGGTTCCTCTTTCCAAAATAAAAATGGGGAATTTTGGGAAATGCAAAATACAACCCTATATTCATTAATTCCAAATGATTTAATTTTTACAAGTTATACAATTCCTCTTACTAGCTCAATTTTATCTAGTGTATAATTTTAAATGTGTTCTTATGATTTACTATGTCTTTTTAATTTTATTGATTGTAATGTGTTTAATAATTTATAACTAATTATCTTAGATTAAATAATAATGTATCTTGATTCTTTTATATTATAGTCCAATAAAAAAACACAATATAAAATATAATGTGGATCTATAATATGTTTATTTCTTGTCAAATAGGTTGGGGTCAAGGGTTAGGGCCAATCAGTTCTAAATTTGAAAGACAAGGTTCAAATCTCCATAAGTGACATATTCATGCTAGTAGTTATTCTAAATTGGTAGTCCCACTTGAATTAATTGGTAGATAGTGATAGGTATCCAAGCTAAAGGATAATTCTAGAGGTGATAGTATTTAATAAGAAGAGTGAACTGATGCACTTGATGAAAAAAATACAATGGAAGGAATAACAATCATTCTAGAGGAGAACATTGGTGAATGAGGAAGGAGGAGATAAGAATATATTTAGGAAAAAAGTGTTCAACCTAGAAGAGCATGATAGAGGATTGAAAGAGAGAGGGAGTGGAGCAAAGGAATTGATTCCCTATAAGAAGAGATAGGAGGTGAGAAAAATGAACATTTAAGCTATAGTGCACATTCTAATTATAGAAATATCTCACATTACTAGAACATCACTTAAAGGACTATCCCTGCTAAGAAATTTTATGGCATATGGGTCCTAAGAAAAAACCCTCATAGTTATAAGAGTGGGCTCTACAAGAAATATTAGCTAATTAATCAAAAATGTTATTCCTCCTTGATATATTTGAAACTTATATCTATACATGATCCAAAAATCCTCTTCTTCAAGGAATAAAGTGGCCTTTCCATATTTCTATAGCATTCAATTATTGTATACTATTCTCCTTTTTAATTTAATTATTTCTAAAATTTGCTCCCTAAAACTATTGTGCAAAAGAATGTTTTTCCTTTTACCTACTCATTTCTTCCTTGTGGTTAAATAAACAATTAATTCGGGTAATTCTAATTCTCTTGCTTTTTCTTATTTTACATATATTTTTATTTTATTTATCTAAATAAATTTATTTTAATTCATTTTAGTTATTTTTTAAAAGTGGACAAAATATAGAATTATTATGTCTAGATTGTCAAATTTTAATTTTATTTATTTCTATTATTTTTATTAATTTTATTATTTTCATTATTTATTTTACTGATTAAAATCCATTATATTATTTGATTTAATTTATTTTTATTTTAGTCTATTTGATTTAGTTTTCTTGTTTTTACTCTTGGAATTTCTTTAATTAAATTATATATCTTTATTTCAATTATTAAATTTTATGTATATAAACAAAAACATATCAAAATCTAACATGATCATACTAAGGTCTAAAACATCTACAACCACAATGTACACATAAAAATATAATCTAAAAGAAATTAAAACATTGATGTGTAGGATAGGTCTATGAATCTACTCAATTCATAATCATTTCCTACGTCACAAACCCTCCCATGTTACAATCACACACCTACAAAGACATTAAAAGTACTTGAACTATAATTCTTACATTATCAATAATTCCTTACAACTTTATATCCACGCCATCATGCAATAATACATTAATTAACTTTAATTAAATTTTAATTAAAATATTTAAAATAAAAATCATGATACTAAAAAATATAATGAATCTTCATGTTCTAATTATTAAAATATCATAATCATTAACTCATCATAATTTTTAAAACAAATTTATGAACTCGCTTACATATCATTTTCATCAATAATCTATCTTACATTAAACTCATAAAAAACATGTTTACGAAATTAAAATATATATCATAATTATTATTTTCTTTTAAATCTTCAAAATAAATTTATAAACTCATTTAATATCATTCTCATTAACTCTTGTAATAAGTATTTAACGCTACTCAAAATATAAATGCACATAAACCCTAACATGACCAAATACCCAACTCCATTCCTTTTCCATTTTTCACATAATAATAATTCTAACAGATTTCTCACACCATCAAACATAGTCCTATTCACTTCAACTTTAATTTTTTTTGGTGCACATATTCCAAAAGTTAGCATGTCCCCAAGTCCACAAATAATTCAATTGTTTAAGTGTTTTTTTTATATTTGAGGAAATCATAATATCAAATTTTATATTGATCGTGCTTTATATATTATCAGCTCATTTTTTATAATAATGGCACTTGTATATATAAAAAGACATAAAAAGGACTTACAAAGAGATGTCACCTCTCAAATGATAAAAAATTGTGACGTGCCCACTCCCATTGCTAGTATTATCGTTTATCATCAAACTTTTTTTCCTCTTTAATAAGGTATTTATTAATGGACACTTTCACAATGAAATAAGTATTGAAAGCTAAAACTCTTTTAAATTAATGATAGGTGAGTGAAAAGAAATCAAGTGGTCCTCACTTTATTGGTGTAGTTTAATGGTATATAAAGAATTTATTAGAAATTAAATAATGTTGTTTGTAAATTTTTAATAGTTTTAAAAGAAGGAGATGGATATCATGATTAAAATAATTTTGGAGGAATACATATCTTTCAATTTCATATTAAGCTAAAGGATGTTGATTATTTTTTAATCTAGAGAATTCAAAATAAAGGAGTACGAAAAGATTTTGGATGATTATCTTTTAATAAGAAATAGACTGAAATATCTCATATTCCAAAAATAATAAAATACGACAATTGTACTTATGATTATCTTTAGAGGATAAACATCTTTGTATTATTTGATAGCTTGTAATTATAGGCTATCTAGAACCTCCTTTCTCTTAAAGCCAAGAATTTAGGTTGTCCATTTCATTGGGCATATGAACTATCAACCTTCTTTAACTAATAGTCAAAGACTATGGAGCATTCATCCACTTCACTATATGAATCATTATTGACCTTCTCAAAACATGAATTGAATCCTTCTCATATAATATAAAACTCTTAGATAAAAGAAAAATTAATCTTTTTATACAAAATAACAATCACACTTTACATATGACAAATTGTCTTTTTACACATAACAAAAATTAATCCTTTATAAGTTTTTAATAAACCCAAAAAATTTACCAATCACCACTTAAACAACATCTTGCAAATTTAAAATGCATTTTCTCACCTTAAAATTCATTATTATTTCATCATCTTGTGTTAATACTTCTCCATATGAATCTCAAGCATGAGTAAACATATTTCTTTTTTAAATTATAAATAGATAAATAATTAATTTTTTAATTATAATTTAACCAAAAAAATGAATTTAATTCGCATGAAAGGGATCACCCTCGTAAGGGCATGTTTCCCATTCATGCAAGCCAAGAATAGACCCAAATGAGGGAAGACATCCCTTTTGGTGACATTTTTTTAATCTATTGAGTGGGAATTAATCACCCTTACTCTTATTCACTTCATATTTTAGAAACATTTTTTTACATCCCTTAGTTTCAACATAATTTATCTCAATCAAATTTTATAATGGGGTTGCTTTATTTATTTCAATGTAAACTAATTTCTAATTATTATTTTTTAATAATGATAGGTGTATAGATAAATTTAGATATATGGTAGAATTGATATAGAAATGTTTGACATTTGTAAACTCTTTTCATAATAAAATGCAAATATAGTTATTGAGACTAACATTAAGATGTATTTTCATGATTAGTATTTTTTCTTATCGTCTAACATTCTTTGCTTTATTAATGAGGTTTATGTCAATATTCTCTTCATGATATTTTAGTGAAAAATAGAAGGCAATGTTGATTCATATTACCTATACAAAAAATAGTGTTGTGTAGTAATTATATTTATTAAAATTGGAGGCACCCAATAGTTATTTTAATTTGAGATAGTATTTTTTTCTCATTAATATACAATTGTTACATTAATAGACTCCAAGTATTGTTATCATTGGGCTCTTGGTGTTTGAGAGAGTGATGACTTAAAGGATAATAGTAGACTCTAGAACCTAGTGGTCAAGTTCAAATTTCAATTTTTGTTTCCACTCACATTATAGTTATTTTTATTATGTTTTCAATATTTTTTTAGCTATAATCAATTTTAAAAAATTTCTCACATTCATTTTGAAGCTTCCTATTCACTACTACTTCCAACAACACTATTTTAATAATTTATCTCAAAAAAAACTTTTGGATTCTCCATTGATTCTTCTCAAGTGTTTTTGGATCATCATTGGCCTCCTACACACCCTTATCAATTGATATCCTCCATCCACACTTCCATTAAGCTTTGCATCTATCCATTACCCTCCATGCATGTGTTTCCCTCATCTTCTTTGCTAAATTGGTCATACTTTATTTGATGTAGGAATATCCTAGTTCTAGCAAGACTAGGCATAATCAAAGGCCAAAAAAATAAAGGGAACATGGATTAAGTGGAATCAATTGAGGTATGTGTGTGAAAGGTGAGCACAACAAGGAGAAATAGTCAGGACAAGTGTCTAAGGTATAGATAGTTTGCAAACAATAAATTTTTATGAATGAAAGTGTAATATGAGAGTGCAATGTTAAATAGAAAAGACAGAAAGGAATATAACTTGACAAATATAGTGTCAAAAAAAGTAATCCTTTTCACATATGATTTGGATAATTGACATAAAATTGAATTAATTGTATCTTGGAATAGTGTTGTAATGTGTTGTACACATTCACATAATTCGAGGGTCCTTATTTAACTAAAATGTACCTTACTGTGTCCTTTGCAAGAGTGTTGTAACACACTTTCACACTTTTCTAGGGTTTATTTAATGATCTAAGCCTAATGGGCCCCTTTTAATGAAATGTACTTAATGTGTACCTTATTTAAGTGTTGTAAAGTGTTGTAACACACTTTCATAGCTATCTAGATCCTCTTAATTATGTGTGGTTAATTGGAGTTAATTAGCCCCTTTAATTTAAATTTAAGCCTTAATTATGACACCTCTTGAAGATCTATCCCGACACCCACAATTCAAATTGCATAACATTTAATGGGATAAATTTGAAGTCCTAGAAAATGGTACTAGGATCCATTTTCTCTAGGTGGTGAATGGGTCCTCCCTTAATAGGACCCCCCTTTATCAGTTGATTCTAAATGGGTTTTTAGTGTTCTTTCCATCCCTCAGGGGTTAGGTCCTGGAAAATTGAGCTAGGACCCATTCGCCCTAGGTGGCGAATGGGTCCTCCCTTAATGAGGACCCCCTTTTTGAATTTCATTGTGGCAGGAATTTAATAATTTTTATCTCTAGATCTGGTGTTGGCTTGAATTGTTTGAATTTTGAGGTTAATCTCCTAATTTAGTATAAATAAGGGGTTAATTCACATTGTCTCTCCTAACAAGATCTAGCAAGTTTATGAAGCATTCTAGTAATTTCAAGAGAGCATTATAGATCACTTCAAGATCACTTTCAAAGGCATTTCAAGCCAGATTATCAAGAGTTTATTGCAGCGATTCAAGGTCATTCCATCATGTTAATGGTTTGATGTATTCATGCATGTTGTTGAGCTAAGATTGTGAGTGTAGCATTGAAGATCTATTGCAAGTATTGTTCACATCATATTCAAGGATTAAGATCTACATTCTTCATGGCCACCACATGTTAGTTTGCAAATTTTCATTACAAGACAACATCCAAGGTATCTACATTACATCATTCCATGTTTCATGCTTTAATTTCATTGTTTCATCAATTGATTTAATTACCTACAAGGGGTTTGACTTAGGAAAACCCCTATTCAATAACAATCAACAAGTTTTTCTTCCCTTGAATGTTTGTTTGAATATTTACAGGTTGAAGATAAAGTGGAGAGCAAGTTTGGAGAAAAATTGTCAAAGTTGTCAAGTTGCAAGATTGCCATTCATAGTGCAATAACGAAGAATTTAAGCTACAAAATTAGGTGCAGGTTTTTGTGAGCTCACAACTGAGAATCTAAGAGTGCAAACATCAAGGACAACAACCTAGGTCTCAGTTTCAAAAACCCTAATAGGGACCTATTCACCACTAAAGGCGAATGAGTCCTATGTGCCCTAAAAATAGGCTTCTTGCAGCAAGGTACAGACCTCTTTGAGCTCTAAAACCTTCCCTCATGGTTGCTATAACAGTTAGGTATCATTTTTTTATTGTTATTTATGCATTTCGACCTTCATAATTGAATGTTTTAATAGAAGAAAGATTAGTGGTTCATCATTTTGATCAATTCACTTTGATGCAAACACCTAATCTACCTTTTTTTTCTATTAAACATTTTGGTGAACCCGACATAATTAGCATTGCAATTTTCTTATTTTTGGAATTCTTTGCATCTTAGATTAGATCTTGCATTCACTTGTATTTTATTTTCATTGAATTAAGATCGCATTTAGGGTTTCTCGCATTACACTTAAAATTGCTTTTCATTTAGGGTTTAGACTTGCATTGTTTTGCATCTCTTTAAATCTGAAAAATACAAAAAAAAATCAGTCATTGTGCATCTCATTTAGACATCATTTAGTTGAATTTGAGAATCAACATTAAATTGCATTTCAACATAGGACCTTGCATTCACCTTTTCATTCCATTTTCACATTGCAATTTTAGAAAAACTGAAATTGAAACTCACCGCCACAGACCTGGAACTAAAAGACATCACTGAAAGCTTGAAAATAATTAAAAAATTGTTTAAAAATACCTTACCAAGACCCATTCTAGGTTCTTGCATTGCCTCTTTTAAATTTTAGGGTTTTCACACTAGGTTTGTAAATCATGCATGAGCTATACAACTTGGTGTCCTATTCACAATACTATTATAAGATGTAGTTTGAGGCTCATGTCATCCCATGATATCTCACTCGTTGTGGATCCTGGGTTTTTCAAATCTCTTTGTGATAGTGTTGAGAATAAACCCTACATGGCTCATAGTTTTCATACTTCATTACCCATGACTTCACTTCATACAATCAATGTGCATGATGTTATTGACAAGCTAGATGCACAACTAGAAAACTTACAAGCCCATATCCTTAATGAATGCATAACATTAGCATGGTTCCCATTATACAAAATCTAAGGAAAGTGCTTAAAACTTGAAATAAAACACAAATCATCTATAGCCTTAGTTTCTTCTTTCATGAATACTTGAACAAACAAGACAATAACAACATACATGCCATAGTCAATCCTCATGTACAAAAACTAAGAACAATGTTAACATGGATGATGATCATATGAAACCACATCTTGTAGAGGAAGTGGTAGAATTTATCAAAGCTAGACCTTGTAAGGGCTCAACTAAAAAGCCTCTTCACATTTCTTTCTCACAAAATGACATACTTAAACATGCACCTGATGGTTCTCTTTACATAGCTGGTTGAATAAATGATAAGCCCACTAATGAGATATTGATTGATCACGTTTGTGGAGAGAATATGATCATAAAATAATTCTTATATGTGCATGAACTATATCAAGATACATATAAAAAACCAAAAGGATGGATCAAGATGCATAATGGATTTTCTTGCCCTACGATAGGCTCGATAGATCTCCCTTTAAATGTGGGAGCAAAAACATTAACTAGACATCTCATTTTCCATCATTTTGCAATCAGACCAATTTCGTATGCAGCTAGGCTATCCATGGCTTTGCTCCACGAATTTCGTGGTTGTGCATAAATGTCTAAAGTTTCCATTTGGAAATGACATATTTACTGTGCATCATAGTGGATTTAATCCTGCTTCGACAAAAAGGAATTTTTCATTAGATTTCATTTTTCCCAAACCTATGGAACCTATCAAGCCTAGTGAGGATTTCTTTTTCAAATCATATCAAAAGTTCAAGGCAAAGAAAATGGAAAAATTATCCCTTCGAAACATGCCTCAACCTATAAATTAAACACCTATCCTTGATGAAGCAATCATCGAACCAAAATCACTTTCGAATATACAATAATAACCTATATACAAAGCTCCTACAATTTCCTACAAGAGACCACAAGATAAAACAAACAATCTCATTGTCCCTCCTAGAGTCAAACAAGTTTACAAAGTCAAAGAGAAAGTGGTTGAACAACCTACTATTGTTTCTTCTATTCCTCCCAAGGAAGAGAAGGAATCTATGATTGACAAACCCACTCTTACATAAACTCAAATTTACAATAGATTGAAACAAAATCGAAGTGCTAGAGAATGTAGGCATAGGCGACGTGCTATTGCTCGTAGATTACAAACTCGAGAAGACAACAACATAGAAAATTAAAATCCAAACTTACTTGAAGCAAAGCATAATGATCTTATACCTTCGTCACAACATAAACAAGAACATTGCATGGACATTTTTATTTGACCTCCTATTGTGATAAATCTAGATGATGACATTGACATAGCAAAAATTGATGAGCAAGTGCATGATGAGTTGAATACATTGTTTTCTTCTTTGATCCTAAATGGAAAATCTCCTAAAAAGAGTGTTGAACCTAGTGCTTCCCCTAGTTCAACACTTGCTCTTGCCCCTTTGGTTATTTTTCCACATTTCATTTATACCAATCAAGATTGGGATGCAGACGACCTACTTTAGGTTGACTCGCATGTGCCTTACTGTAATGATCTAAATATATTTCCTGCAAAACAGATCTAGGTTAGAACATGCATGCAATACAAATAGTCATTCAATGGAATTCAAAGGAGAAATCATGAGAAAAGGAATGAGACTAGAACAGTCTCACCCATTTCTCTCCTCCATGACTACTTCCATTGTACCTCCTCAAGCTTGTTGTTATAATAAATGGATGCCCTCAGCCTTTCTGTGAGAAAACTAATATATGCCTAGCCCTTAAGCAAATGCCTTTGAAGGATTTAATAAAATGAATCTATATGCAAAACTAGAAAGTTAATTCTATTAATGCAAGTAATAATATAAGCCTATGTGTGATATGAAAATGCCAAACTGAGATAATAAAAAATAAAATAATAAATTAAGTGAGTGATCCCAAAAATGAGATCAAGATTGTCATTTTATAGAAAATGCAATCTTGAATGGACGGTCGAGATGAGAGATTGAGGAATGCCCTAGAATCAAAGGTCAAGATTCAATAAAGCAACTCTCAATTAGGGTTAGGGGAAAATGCCCACATGTGTGAATAAGATTTAATTAAATGAATTAAATCAAGACTGAATGTGACAGTTGAGATGAAATTAGTAAAAATCAGAAGACAAGAGGATGAGATTTTAGAAAATCAGTAATTTTAGAAATTACTTGATTTGTAGAAGAATAATTCTATTTTGAATTAAATTAATTCAAAATATGGATTTTGTGAGATAATAAGTAATTGATTTTTGAAATTAATTACTAAAATAAGAATCAATTAAGTATGTGAGATATTTTTAAATGATTTTTTTTATTTAAAAATATAGAAGTGTCACATACAATAATAAATAATTACAAATAATTATTTAATTTAGAAGAAGTGGTTAATTAATTAAATAAATTAGCAAATCTATTTAATTAAGAGGATTTAGGAATTAGTGACACATTAAATAAATATATTTATTAATAATCAGGAGGACATTTATGATAAGGATTAATTAAATAAATAAGATTTTATTTAATTGCAAGAAGACTTTGATAATTAGTGACATATTAGATAAATAAATAAGATTTATTTATTTAATAATCATGAAGAATGAGAGATTATGAATTAATTAAATAATTATAAATTATTTAATTAATAGTAGAATGTGGGTTAGAAACATAATTAAAATGTTATAATCATGTCATGACGAAAGGTGGTAAAATAGTGCTTCCAGGTCTTGGTCCTTTTTATGTGTCTACACTTACTAGTCTTTTTCATTTTCATGTTTTCTTTGTGTGATTCCATGTGTGTAATGTGACCCCCCGTGTTGTTTCATTTGATGTATCTCTCTCTCTTTTTTTGCATTCCTCTATATGTACATTTCATTCTCCTATATGTCATAATCATTTCACTTGTATTGTGTTTTCCTTTTGAGGATGAAGCAAGGCGTTGAGACATTCATGTCTCTTCCATGTTGACCCAAAAGCTTTTATTTTATCTTTTTTATTTTTTTTGTGTTTTCCTTTTGGTGATAATGTAAGGCGTCAAGAAATTTAGGTCTCTTCCATGTTGATCCAAAAGGATTTTTCTTTTTTTTCACTCTTTGTTTCATTCTTCCAATTCTATGAGTATTTGGTGAATGATGACACTTCCATGCTCTATGAAAAAAATTTAGCAAAGAAATACTGACCCCAAATCCATAGATCTTTTATGTATTTGTGGGGGCAACCCTTCCTTCCTATTTCATGACGTAGCTTTATTTCAAGAACATGTGACTTTGAATAGGGTTTTCTGAGGAAAGCTCTCATGTCTTAGGCAAAACATTTGGCTACTTTAAAGCAATTTCTCATAGTAATGGTGTAGAAACTGCTTTAAAGTGGGGGCATACATCGATGACATCTTTCGGAAAAAATTCATGGTGTGATTGTTCTTTTTTCTTGTGATTTGTCCTCTTCTTCGTGGTGTCATTGGGTTTAATGTTGTCCAAGAGTGTACGATCTACCATCATGGAATGATGTGAATGAGGCATTCCATGAGTGACGATCTGACACCCTGACTTGTCCTCTCTTGGAGACATTAGGAACAATGCTTCCTAAGAAGAAGACCTTTACATGAACAAAGCAAAATCCCCTTTAACGAAATTTTACATTACAAAAGCATTTACAAAAATCATTATATTGTGGTGCCTTATCGAAGTTGTCAGGAGGATAACTTTGGTATGGTATGAGAGTCTAATATGATTCTCTCATTTGCCACTTCATTGGGATAATTCACCTAGTGGAGACTAAGGTTCCACTACCCCAGAGTGAGTAGCATGTGTTATGGACAAACAACCTAGATGTTTTCCACATTGTGTTGGATCATCGAAGCTTGATCCTTTTTCTTGGAAAAACAGCCCCGTTCCACATCGCATTGGGAGGGTTGTGCTTGATCCTTAGTTTTTCTTTATTTTTATTAGCCTTTGATAGGGCATGGTCATGTATCTTTCTTATTGTTGCATACTTAAGTGTCTTGAATGTCTACTTTAGTGTGAGATTTATGTGGGGTCATCTTCTCACTAAAGCGGGGGAAAAATGTAGTGTCAAAAAAAGTAATCCTTTTTCACAATTAATTTGGATAATTGACATAAAATTGAATTAATTGTATGTTGGAATAGTGTTTAAATTTTTGTACGCATTCAAATCATTCTAGGTTCCTTATTTAACTAAAATGTACCTTAGTGTGTCCTTTTCAAGAGTGTTGTAAATTTTTGTAGCACACTTTCACACTTTTCTAGGGTATATTTAATGAATTAAGCCTAATGGGCCCCTTTTAATGAAATGTACTTAATGTGTACCTTATTTAAGTGTTGTAAAGTTTTGTAACATGCTTTCATAGTTATCTAGGGCCCTCTTAATTAATTGTGGTTAATTGAAGTTAATTAGCCCCTTAAATTCAAATTTAATCCTTAATTATGACACCTCTCAAAGATCTATCCTAACACCCGCAATTCAAATTGCATAACATTTAATGGGGTAGATTTGAAGTCCTAGAAATGGTGCTAGGACCCATTCACCCTAGGTGGTGAATGGGTCCTCCCTTAATAGGACCCCCCTTTATCAGTTGATTTTAAATGGGTTTTTAGTGTTCTTTCCATCCCCGAGGTTAGGTCCTAGAAAACTAAGCCAAGACCCATTCACCCTAGGTGGTGAATGGGTCCTCCCTTAATGAGGAACCCCTTTTTGAATTTCATTGTGGTGGGAATTTAATAATGTTTATCTCCAAATTTGGTGTCGGCTTGATGTTTTTGAATTTCGGAGTTAATCTCCTAATTTAGTATAAATAAGGGGTTAATGAACACATTGTCTCACCTAACAAGATCTAGCAAGTTTATGAAGCACTATTGAAATTTCAAGAGAGCATTATAGAGAACTTCAAGAGCACTTTCAAAGGAATTTCAAGGTGGATTATCAAGAGTTTATTGCAGAAATTCAAGGTCATTACATCAAGTCAATGGTTTGATGTATTCAATCATGTTGTTGAGCTAAGATTGTGAGCGTAGCATTGAAGATCTATTGCAAGTATTGTTCACATCATATTCAAGGATCAAGATCTAAATTCTTCATGGCCACCACATGTTAGTTTGTAGATTTGTATTACAAGACAAAATCCAAGGTATCTACATTACATCATTCCATGTTTCATGCTTCAATTTCATTGTTTCATCAATTGGTTTAATTACCTACAAAGGGTTTGACTTATGCAAACCCCTATTCACTAACAATCAACAATTTTTCCTTCCCTTGAATGTGTGTTTGTAGATTTACAAGTTGAAGATCAAGTGGAGAGCAAGTTTGGAGCAAAATTGTCAAAGTTGTCAAGCTGCAAGATTGTCATTCATAATGCAAGAACGAAGAATTGAAGCTACAAAATTAAGTAAATTTTTTCATGAGTTGAAAACTAGGAATCTGAGGGTGCAAAAATCAAGGAAAACAACCCCGATCCCAGTTTCAAAACCCTAACAGGGACCCATTCGCCACTAAAGGTGAATGAGTCCTTTGTTCCCTAAAAACATGCTTCTTGCAACAAGGTGCGCACCTCTTTGAGCTCTAAACACTTCCCTCATAGTTTTTATAATAGTTAGGTATCATTTTTTATTGTTATTTATGCATTTTGACCTTCATAATTGAATGTTTGAATAGAAGAAAGATTAGTGGTTCATCAATTTGATCAATTCTTTTTGATGCAAACCCCTAACCTACCTTTTTTTCTATTAAACAAAAAATAACTAATATGAAGCAATCAAACCAAATTTTTAATCATGAGGTAGTCAAATAAATGTCTTGAACCAATGGTAGTCAAGTATATCACTAAATTGAGGGTGGAAGGGTATAGTACGATGAAAGCATGAATAGAAAGGGTATGTGAGGAACAATGACAAAAAGGAGCACAAGTGGCAACCATATGGGAGAAGCACAATAAAAAAATATTGGTTGTGAATATGCTAGGAATGTATAAAGGTCCAAGAGACTCAATAAAGAAGAGAAGAAAAAAGATAAGGATGCACGAGAGAATAAAGAAAAGTTGTAATAACCCATTCAAAATTATTACTTAATTAATATTATTGTAAATGACACATGAATATAATCCAAATTAAAAAGAAATAACTAGTGGCTAAAGTCAATCATAGCTACACATGTTCGTTTAAAATGAGTCAAAGATTCATATATTCACTTCAAAAGTCAAATTACAATATCAGGTTTGAATTGGCTCCTATAGCCTCAAATTCTTTACATTGTACACTTTTCATCAAGTACATGAATGAATTACATCAAGTTGCATCTTAGACTATAATATTCTTGTGAAAAACTAAGGTTCTTCTTGGACGCTCACCTCCACTAGTGGACAAGAACATGGTTGAAGCGCTTTACTACCCAACCACAAAGCTTACGCTTCCCTGGTATTCTTCTAACTTGAAGAATGCACGAACCTATATGAAAATTTTAGCAAGAGAACAATCTACAAGGTGGAATCTGGTGCATGCCCTTACATCAACATGCAATTTCTATCTACAAGTTAGAAAAGAAAATGCAAAATCTATGCTAGGAATGACAAAGAGTGAAATCACAGAGTTCATACATACATAATGAACTAAATTTCTTGGCCAAGCATAATAAATGTGTTGCAACAAAAAAAAATGATAGGTTTCGGTAAATAAAACCTATACTCTTTGATCTCCATTTCGGCACCCGTCTCAGAAGGTAACTTTCTACTAAACATCACATAGCAATTATCTACCCTCTAGTAGCATCTACCCTGAGGTGCTCTAGTTAACTAAGGTATTACTATTCCATTTAGAATATTCTTTCACTCTTGTTCCAATAGAAGAATCAAATTCTATTTTACTCTCTAAACAAAAATTAGATTTATAAATCAATAGAGTAATTCTACAATTAGTCATATCATTCTTATGAATCTTAAATACTTTTCATCATAATCATTTTCATTTAAAAATTTACTAAAAATAAAAGAAGGTATGTCACAAGTATGTGTATGTACATAGACGAAGTCTATGTGCATACACATATATGTGCCTACTAATGTTAAAGCTTGTGCATACATTCTGAAATAATCAATAATTCAAATTTCAATCTTAAAATAGTATTCCATTTGACGTTTCTTTGTCAAAAATAAATAAATCAGAACAAGTCTATGTTAACAGTTTCACACATACTATTATTACATTCTTACAACTATGATATTCTAATATTGTTGTTTACATAAGAAGATCCAATGTTTAAATAGAACAAGTACTATTTCCTACTAAATAGTTATTAAACAAGCTGTTTTGATATGAACATTCATTGTTCAAACAGAATCAGTACTATTTCCTACTAAACAGTTACACAAGTTGTTTACATGTGTACATTCATTGTTTGGACAAAATAAGTATTGTTTCCTACTAAACAGTTAAACAACAAGCTATTTACATGTGTGTATTGATTGTTAGAATAGAACAAGTAATGTTTCCTAGTAAACAGCTACACAACAATTTGTTTACATGATAAATAGTTTATTGAGCAAAGATAACTTTCAACAAAATAGAGATGTTTGCAAAATAATAACCACCGTTTACATCAACATATTATTGTTTCTAACTAAACAGTTACATTTAAAGATAGATAATGTTTTTTACTCTATTTGTCGATCTCAAGCTGCTCACACGCTAAAAGATCACTTTACACGTAAATTTTCTTTGTTAAACAACAAAATGGGTTTTCCACAATGAACTAAAAATAAAAAGTCAAATAGCCTAGTTTCATACATAAGGACAAAATGTTTATTACTCAATTTATTGAACACTTTCATCACTAGAAATATGATAAGAAACTTAATAGTATAAAGAAAACTATGTTCGACATGTTTGTCGATGAGATACTTGAGCACATATTCCAATCAAAGAAGGCATAGAAGCTTTAGGTTCAAACAATACTCAGGCCTTTTCAGGTTGCAACAAAATAGACTACAGTTTCTCTAGATTGACCAATCTCAATGGTCAGGTGTCTTCTTTCTAAGTATCAAAGACATATATTGAAACCGCCCATGAGGTCTTACTATCTTATACAATGCATGTAGCAATATTAAACATGCAGACTTTCATCTGTACCATTTACATAGATAGGGTTCAGCCCATCGACATTAAAATCGAACCAAGCAAGGCTTGGTGTTTCTCTAACATAGAAACCTTTGCATTGTTCCTACAGAATGGGGTTGGCTTCCCATTAAATGACAATATACATATATGTAAAGCTCTAAGAGATTTTATTCAAGCCCTATTACAGTTATCGACCCAAAAATAATAATCATTTGAAACATTATAATTAAAATGCAGAGGAACATACGCTTCCCACAGGATCGAAATCGATCATTTTCAAGGATTATATTTACAACACACAGTAAATCAAAATAGATTTTGATAGCCTACATAAGGCTGAGCATTACCATGCAACATAAGGATGAAGGTTGAGCCATTAGAGGCTCTCAAACCTCGGCTTGGCTCTATACAATAGCCACAAAGGCTCTATGTTATGACGGTTTCCATACTACGTAGTTCATAGGCCATGCACCCTTCATGAGGTGGTAATCGATATATATATATATATATGTATTTATACATTTGGCTTCAAACTGATTCACATAAAAAATAGTGACCTCATTTTCATGATGCCATGATAACAATTGATTAGAATGAAGGAAAAACTTCTTGCATTATTCAATATTAGCAATAAAGCTAAGTCTATTAAAAAATATGGAGATCGAATTACCTCCCAATCAAACTTTGATGTCATTTACCTTAGATTTTTCCCAGTCTCCAGTTCATCCCTGATTTTTCCTTTTCAATTCCCCACATTACTTTCTTCTTTTCTGCTTTTTCGCCTAGGTTTTCATCAAAATGGAAACAACACTATTTTTGTATGTTTTTTGGGGTGATGGCGGTATGGCCGTGCCGCCAACCTCTAATTTTAAAAAATTGTCTTTATGATTTCAATAGACCACATCCATCATGGATTTTCCTTGAGATTTTTCATTTATTTCCATAGTCTGATTCATAATATATCAGTTATCAACTTTGAATTCAATATGAATTTGAGTATATATATGTGCATATGTATATGTATGTATATATATATGTAATATATATATACGTATATATTTATATGTCTATATGTATTTAAATGATTTCATTCACATTTTCTTTCTATTCAAATAATGTATATATCTATATATATATATATTTATATTTATATATGCATTCATATATAAGTTGCTTGTTTTGGAATGGCTTATAGGTTCCATACACTAGTATCATTTAAGGTAAGGAACTTGAATTTTCATTTCAAGCATCTTTATATATATATATATATATATATATATATATATATATATATACACACACATACACACTAAAGGAAAGAATTTTCTTTACAATGCTCACTTTTGTTTCCTTCTAATCACAAATTTTGAATATACAATTTAATCCTACAAACCATTCATTTTTCAAGCACTGAAACAATTCAAGTCGGGAAATTATGTTCTCTTATATATGCAAATTAGTTCAAATGAAAGTCGTCATGCCATTTGTGGTGTGTGCACCCAAATTCCAACTGGCTTACCATTCGATCTAGCTAAACAATCCTACTTCAATTGTGTTCTCGTCCTTCAACCTGTCACCCTACAACTGCACACACTTGCACTTGCAAATTGATCAGTAACGTTCAATTATTGGTAACATGTAATAATAATTTCTAAAAGTTTGCAAAGTCAACATCAGTCAACTTCTTTCATTCATTTTTCAAAAATTCCAAAATTTCCATTTAATATTTAATTGAATTTCTTCAATAATTCAATTTTTCATATTATAATAAATATGTAATAAAATTGGGTTATGAAAAAAGAAGGGTGTAATAGGGAATGGTCATGATAGAGGCAACTAAGAATAGAAAGAAGGCCTCAAGGAAGGAGCATATATGGCAAGGTATATGAATCAAACAAGAAAATATATAAATGAGAGTG
Source organism: Sequoiadendron giganteum (assembly GCA_007115665.2). Classification (NCBI taxonomy): domain Eukaryota; kingdom Viridiplantae; phylum Streptophyta; class Pinopsida; order Cupressales; family Cupressaceae; genus Sequoiadendron; species Sequoiadendron giganteum. Next base: position 212,963,072 of record CM021108.1, read on the forward strand.
CACAAAGATAGGTACACAAGAATAGGAATAAAATGTGGCAAGGATGGATGCAAAAAAAATAAAGAGATCTTGGGCCTACAACTAACAAATGGGATGAAAATTTCAAAGATTCGATAAATATTAGGATCCATTGATAAAAAATGGATACAATTTAGAATAAGATGAGTTTTCATGATAGAAATTTTATAGGACACAAAGGGAGAAGGAATAATGACTAAGTTATCATGAACCAAAATAGATTTTGAAATCCTACAAGATATGATTATAAAAAAAGTAGATTTGATCAAGGAAGGGGTTGATTATTTTTATTCCTTAGAAAAGGCCAAGTGAATCATAGACAAAACAAAATTGATAATAGAATATAATGCATGTGAATGGATGTATCCATGGAAATCTATAACTATTCAGGGGGTCGTCAAACCTAGATGTGGATCCTATCTTGTCATATTTGTTGGTACACATATAATCAGAGTTAGAAAAAAGTTTTATAGCTTTTATCTATTGTAAATTATTTTTTAATGTTATTTCTTATGTTCCATATGGGTATATGTAGCATTGAGATTATATCATTGAGTATTTCTAGTTGCATGAAGATTTATATTATTTCTATACACATGTGAACATCTAGTTCCATTATTCTCTATAGGTGTTCTTCTCTCTTGCATGATCATGGTTTTATTGCTAATAGAGTAAGAATTATTTTGATTTATAAAGATACATACATTCCTCAAATTATTTATTTATCTACCCTTATTACTTTTGGAGTATATTAGGGGTCCTACATTATGTCAATGACCTAGTATTGTAAGTCATGGATCATCTTAAGTGATCAAAAACTACTTAGATAGTTAGAGGATCATGGCATGCATGACTAAACATTACATTTGTTAATGAAATTATAATTAGAGTAATTTGTGAGGATATTGTAACATTGCTACCTTTACCTGTGCATACACAAAGTTCCAACTATCAACTTACTAAGAGGCCTTTCATACAACTAGTTATTTTTTGGCCTAGTCATATATTTTGAGGCAAAACATACATTGGGTATAGTTTTTGTTTGTTCAGTCTTGTTGATTATTATTTATAGAATCCTTATTGAGGATATTTTGTAAATACCCTCCTAGGTTTATTTAAACCCAAAGATAAATACTAGCATACTCACTCATGATTATTGTTCCATTGGTGCAATCCCTTAGTAATTATTGAGCCACGTGTATGAGAAACAAAAAATGATATTTTTTATGGTGGGATATTTCTTCTAGAAATAATCCTAAAGATTCTAATAGTTGGAGTCATATGTAGTAGTTAGTTTATTTGTGTGCAGCTAGTAACCCATCAACTTTTACAAATAAAATGATATCATTATTGGGAATAATTTGATCTAGAAATTAAATTGAATACCCCATGACTTGGAGATATTTGTAGTTACTTTTTTTGTGTAGCTGAGATCCCATCAAATTGAACCAAAAATGGTGTTTTTGTTGAGATGTACTGAACAATTAACTTTTGTTATGAATCTACTAGTGGAAGACAAACTAGAATATATTATTTCCTTCGAGACATATCCTACTCCATAGATTCCCTTATTTAGTGGGATGGTGACTCTAATATCATGAATTTTTTGATTTTCTACTTTTCTAGTCTATTAGATTAGACCACAAAGTTGTATCTTAAGGAGAGGTGGTACTATGTCATATTTTGTAAATAAAAGACTACTTGAAAGGAAAGGTGGCACTATGTTATCATATTATAAATTTGTAACCATGAATTGTAGGTATAAATATATTGGTAATGGTTTCCCTTTGCAAATGTATCCCTATTCTTCCATCCCTACTTATTTTTTAATTATTATGACATAAAATATTATGGTAAAGTATCTTCTTATTATGGTAGTCATACTCCATTTCCTAGTTATTCCTAAATCATATGTGAATCCCTAATAAAACATGATGAATCTACTAGAAATAAAAAATACTTTACTCTAGGCTGCAATATAATATTATACCTACTACCAAAAAGAACTAAGTTTCTCAAAATCCCTTTATTCCATTTGACTACTAAGTAGTTGAACCTATCATGGGTCAACTATGAAATTCAAACAATGACCAAAAAAATCATATATATAATTCCATGTGGTGAGCTCAGATGTTAATGAGGTAGAGTCACATGTTCATGCATTCTCTAATTTCATGGAGGATTTTATTTTCAATGATGAATACATATGGAATAAATTCATTGTTAGAGCTCTATGTCATAAAGTATAAGGATGGTTTATTAGCTTTCTATGTCACTATTTTCATTCTTGTAATAACCTTTTTTTTCTTTAATTGTGAAGGTATATTTTTTATGCTAACGATACTTATCCTATCCAATAATTGTTAAACATCAAAAGATAGAAGGGACAGTTAGGTCCTAACATCATTAATAGGTTCTTGGTTATGTATTTTTATATTCTACTAAAGTATAGGCCTTATCTATCTACTTACATTGATTTATTTTTTGATGCATATGAGGTCACCCTAAGTGGGGAAATAAAATAAATAAAACCCACTAGTCTATGATGGGATTATGTGTGGACTAATAACCTCGAGAAGGAAATTGTAATTCCCTAATCTTTCACTCAATAAATTAATTGATATAAAATAGACCATTTTTTTGCATAACAAATGTGGTATAGCATATCCACTTAAAAAACTAACATGGCAACTTAGGTGTCACCTACAACCCATAGTGGCACACTTAGCATGAAAACCAAAGCACAAATATAATGATATAAGTGAAAGAGGTAAATCAAACCTAGGATGATCCACCAAGCTTTGAATGGAAGAGATAGGATAACCAAAACCATTATTTTACCTTCCTCACATTTATACTAAGACATCATCCAAGATTCACTAAGATATGACAAGCATAAAAGCTAAAACATCAATTTTGGGTTCTTAAGAGGAACTGACTACATGTCAAAATTTAGGATCCAATATATACTTGGAACTTGGTTTTTATTCTAAAATTCACCATCTATTGAAATATATTGCTAAAATTAACTATATTCTAACCTTGGTCCCCCACTTAGACTTGGGACCTATTCCAAGTCCTAGCTTTTGCTCAATCTTTGGGTCCCGTAAAAACATCAAACACTCCTTTGCAAACCTTTATTTCATGTTTGGACAAGATTTTTCCCAACCACCTCATACCTTTCACCCTCTATGACCTATAGCACAACATAAAACTATGCAAGAACTTTGTGGGTTTTGGACCCCTATTAGGACTTGGAGCCTTGGGTTCTAAATAATTTTTTCATTATGATCACTAAAACCCACAAACTAGACCTATAGAAAATAAATATATTTTAGATGTTAGATTTCCTCATGATCTTGGGACTTGTTCCCAAGCTCCAAGTCCTCCCTAACCTTCACAACCTACGAAGAACTTTAATAGTTTAGATATTGGACTTAACCTTGGACTTAGGAAATTATTTCAAATGCTATGTTCATTTTAATTCCCATAATCCATTGACATGGACCTGGGGATTCTAAGTGTTGAGTCCCATTTAATTCTTTCAATGTACTAAATCAAATTAGAATTTATTGAGTAATGGAAAATTTTGGACTTAAATGTGGACCTAGAACCTATGTGAACTTATGAGGTCATATTTTTTACCCAAAAATTGGCCTTGACCAAAATAGAATCAAATAAATATATATTTATCATAAGAAAATAGTAAGGATACATATTTAACAAGACAAGGGATAAGTTTATCATTCTTTGATCTATTTTCAAATTTTCTTCAAAATAAATTCATGAGGTTGTAGTATTTGAATTGGCCATATTACAACCTCCCAAAGTACATGGATCCAAAGAAAATGGAAGATTAGAAATATCCACTCTTTTATCTAAATAGATATAGTAGAAAAAATAAAATGCTCAATGCAATAAAGATAATGTTTATCATAACCATAAGATGGTCAAACTCCCAACATTCCTACCAATAAACTAGAGATATCTAAACCCCAATAGTGTTACAATGCCACCCAACCTTGTGGTACCCTTAATCTTATCTTACCATATTGAGGGACAAATGGAAAGGGATTCTTACACACCCACACAAAATAATAACTATGCTATCACTCAAAAAAATACACATGCATAGGATAGTACTACAAGATTTAAATACACAATGGGAAATTCACATTAAACTCATAAGAGGATTACATCAATGTTGAATATAAGAACCGATCAAAGGAGAAGGATAAGAATCCTAGTAATAGAACAAGGATTGTAAATATATTTGACTCAATGTTTATGTAGGGATTTGAGAGTAGATTATCCTTGATGAATATAGTCATGGAATTCACCAACTCCCAAAGTTGTGACACGTCATTTATCACTACATTGATCCTTCAAGAGTATTCTAACCCTACTATAAAAGTATCTTAATCATTTAATTAATTTGATTGTTTATTATTTATTTTTACTTCGTTAAAATCTCCACATATTTGTTCACATGGACCCTTTTTACCATTCATTAAAATGGTGAGAGTTGCTCATTTCCTACCATATACCTCAATCCTAAAGGCTTAACACTCTAAACATACAAGTCAAGCATGACACACAAATCTATACATACCTTTAACAACATGATTCTTAAAGATGTATAATTGTATTTTACATTGAAAATCATTTCATTCACTAATTAAAACACTCAAATCAAATCTTAAATTATAATTTCCTATATTTTATCAAAATATCAGAAAACCAAAAATTCCTTCTTCCTTCATTAATGAAGTGCATGTGACCTTGAAATTTCCTATTTTAATTTATAAGGAATGTATAAAATCTAATGATACCCTTCTTTCCCAACATCACTATTTTTTAACGAGAGAAAGTGAATGATCAAATTCAATGAGTAGGATATGTTATTGCATCATAAAATTAATAATAACAAAATAAATTCAATAAAAATTAACTGAACAAAAATTGATTAAAAATTATTAGTTATAAAAAATGATTAAATATGATGTAAATGATGTAATGAATCATATTATAAGAATCCTCCTTTACATAATATACCCAATATGAAATATAGTTATTTAAATGATTCAAACATCATTTCTATAAGAGATTTGGTGAATATGTCAGCACATTGCTCTTGAGTTAAGAAAAACTAGAGCTCAATATTTTGTTATAAAACATGCTTAGGAATATAGTGACATTGAACCTTAAAATTCTTGGTACACTCATGAAAAATGTTTACAAACAAGATTCAATACACTATTATTGTCACAAAAAATAAAAAAAGTAGTAGGACCTACCTTATTAACACCCATACTTGTTAAAATGTAATGAAACCATATCACCTCATAGACAACTCCACCTACAACATGATATCTTATCTTTGTGGAAGAGTGAGCAAAAATATTTTTGTTTTTGTACCCTAAAATATTAGAATATGTCCTAAAAATAAAATTAATCCTAAATTAGACTTACTATTATCCATTAAACTTCCATAGTTTTCATATATACATGTTCTACTTGTATTCCAAGCCATATGCCATTATACCATGGATGCATCTCAAAACACACTTTATTTCTTTTCAATCAACAACCTTAAGTTCCTACATAAACCTAGAAAGATAACTAACAACATAGTTGATATTGGGCCTAGTATAAGATAAGTAGATGAGACTCCCAATCAATTGGTGATAAAGATGCATAGATCTAGTCTATCTATTTCCACACTTCGAGTCCATGATAATAACTTTGGAGTCCAAGATCTATCATGTTGAATGGTCATTTGAGATCATTCTTTTTTTCATCAATCATCTATTGTGAACTCCCTATGACGACTAGATCATCAACATATGTACAATCAAAATTAAAATCTACCCATTTCTCTTTGAGGTAGGGATTCATATCATAAGGATTCCTAATGAATCTATGACTAAAGATATGTTCATCAATCTTCATGCACTAGGATCAAAGAGCTTGCTTAATATTGTAGATGGATTTCACAAGTTTTCATACTTTATATTGTTGAGTAGGTATAACATATCCCTTTGGTTGAGTCGTGTATACTTCTTCCTTGAGATCTCCATTAAAAAGGGCACTCTTGACATCTAAATAATAAAATTTCATACAAACTATGCTAGCATTTCCAAGAACATTCAAATATTCTTAATATTTGTTGTAGGGGTGAAAGTTTCATCATAGTAAATACCTTCCTTTTGAGCATATCCCTTAGCCACAAGTCTTTCCTTGTACTTATCAATGCTAGTTTCTACCTTATACTTGATTTTGAAAACCCATTTGCATCTAATAACATTCTTTCCTAGTGGAAGATCAATAATTAACCATGTATTACTCCTCAGTAATGTATGATATTTGACATCCATGACATCCTTCCAAGGTGGTGACTCAAGATCATGTTAAAATATTTTTGGTTTTGAACTTTGAATAACTATACTTATAAGAGAGATATTTACTTATTAACCAAACTTGTGATTTTTAGGCCCAGTGGAGATCTATCTATAAATGATCATATTTAGCATCCTTTATGGTGTATTGGTACCACTTAGGAAGATTTTTGTACATAGGAGATTATGATGGAGGTGGTGAAAGAGGTAGAAGTTGATCCAATGGAAAAAAATCTCTTCTTGTGTCACTTCATCAAGTTCCTCATCTTCAGGTTCAAGAGTCTTTGGTTTTTGAGAATTGATAGTTGATGGTGAGGAAGAGTTGTTACATCCTATTTCCTCATAAAAAAAATCCTTTATAATTTACACTTTCTTTGTTAATGCATTTATAAGTTGATATCCCTTTAAATCTAAACTATACCCAAGAAAATATATTTCAAAGAATTACCATCCAATTTTCACCTTTGTGCCTTGGAAACATGCATGTAAGTTGTACATACAAATATTGAATTATGATATATAAGGATTCTTCTTAGTCCATGCTTCTTTAGCTATGATATTTTCAAGCACTTTGGTGGGTTCTCAATTCAACAAATACTCTACTATGTGAATTTCTTCAGCCTATAATGCAAGAGAAACATTTGTATCCTTCAACATACATTGTAAAATTTCCATAATAGTATGATTATGCCTCTCTACAACAACATTATGTTGAGGGGTGTAAACAATTCTCAACTATCTTTGGATCCCATGTTATGGAAGCTAGTATGAAAACTCCTTGTGAATTCCCTCCCTCAATCTAAGTGAATGAATCTGAGAGAATGAACTAATGACCTTTTTATAAGGGTTCAAAATTATTTTAATTTCTCAAGTATTTTTTTTTTTTGATCCAAATAATAAACCCGTATTTTTCTTGAAAAATATTCCATAAAGAGTAGAAAATACTTGGCAATGTTATGACTAGATTCCATCAATCTACATATATTTGTATGAAACAATTCTATGGGACTTGAGACTCTATTATTTGTAGTAGGAAAAGGATCCCAATGTTTCTTTCTAGTAAGACAATGTAAGATAAGAACTATTATTTTCATGGGGGAAGTCCTTGCATGATATCTCTCTTAAACTCAATGCAAGAAGATAGAAAAAACTAAGATGCCAAATCATTTATACCAAAGAGTTATGGATGAACTAGTTTTTACTACAAGAGAATTATCTTCATGTGTAGCATCAACAAGTTGAAACATCTTTTCAACCCATAAAACATGAGAAATAAGTTCACCATTTTTGAAACTATCTCTAATGAGATTTATTTTACCATTGTGATGATTGAACTCAACTTTTAAGTTGTTCTCTACCAGCTGAATTAGAAAGAGATGATTATTTTTTAGCTCTAGAACATATAGAACCTTTATAATTCTACATTTGTGAGTTATGAGGGGAAAAGATATATCTCTAATTCCCTTAACGTTATACAATGTGTCATCACCAAGGGATACTTACACATAGGAGGTGGATAGTGTGAGATCAAAAAAACATTCTTTTTCACTTATCATAGGTAAGGATGTATTGGAATTAACATACTAGACTGACTTTTTTAAAGTGGAGGCATTTGCTTCTAAAAAATAGAAGAACTTATCATTTCAACCTCTTATAGATGTAACATTGTCATGTTTCTTCTTTGGCTTTTTCTACTAATGGGAATTCTTCTTCTTCTCCCCATGAGAAGTTTTTGTGGTTTTATATAGCTAGATTCATTATCGTCATAGGAATTATACTAACCAATTTTGAGATCATTTCCCTTTCTTCCACAAATGAGACGTTTATTTTTCTTTGTAGAAGCATTTTCTTGATTTGGTTTTGATCATGATGAACCACTCTAAATTTCACATTATCTTTCATTCTTCTTTGTTACAAGAACTTGATTGTCTTAGGAGTTTAAAGTCTCACCATGGAATGCTTCTTCTTGTTGAATAAAGTTTACCGACTTTTAAAAATGTGTTATTTTACTTTCCACATTAAGAAAAGTGACTAAAATTAAAAATGAAGGGGTTAGAACTCTCAAGAATATGGGTACAAGAGATGCATCTATAGCTTCTTCTCTTAATTCTTGGAGTGATGTTCTAATCTCTTATACTCTTCTAATAAATATCTCTACAAGTTATCCTTATTTTATATTTTAAGCCAGTGTAACTAACATTGCAAGTAGAGAATTTGATTCATATTTTTGGCATCATATACAATTTTAAGATGATCTCAAAAATATTTTTTGTTGAACACACAATAGTACTGAGGGGGGGTGAATCAGTACAATTAATAAAATTATTTTATTCATCAACAATTAACCAAATAAATCATGACAAGTAGAAAAACACAAAAACCATACAACCATAAAACCATATCTCTGTGGAAAACCCTACAAGGGGAAAACCACGATGAGAAAGTTGCTTGGATCTACTATCCAAATCTATCCTCACAAATAAAACATATTTTCAAATAGGTTCTTATGGTATTTAACCAAAGGAATTTCCCAAATCATTTCTTAATACAACACTTACAGTAGAGGTTTACAACCTCAACATATAACTAAAATATATCAACACTTCTATTACCTCTAGCTCATTGCCTTTAGTAAATTCACACATGCATCTACTTCAACAAGCTTTGTTTCCTATGCCTCGTTGCCTTCAGCTCACTTTCTCATTTACATTCACACATGTTCTTCTTCACAGATTCACATACACTTAATATAGATCTCTTAGAACTAATATTTGCCACTTTTCATTATCAAGAGATATTCTACAGATTTGTTTTCACACATTGTTTGCTCAAAAAAATTTAATACACACACACCTTCTCAAAAAAGTTAATCTTTTATTTATACCCTCCACAAACTTCAAAAGGATTCTCCTTGTCAGATACAAATATGCAATATGAGATATACATTGGTCACAACAAGTCATCTTCAAAAAAAAATAGCAGAAGGAAATCTCATGTGGTTCAAGTTGAAAGATATTCAAGATCTATTTTTCAATAGAGCACATTTCTTAGTGAACATATTCAAACACTTGGTGCAAGCAGCACCACCTATCAAGTCGGCCTTTTTGGATGTTGTGGTTGTGTTGCTAATATGTGGTTGTCATTGATGTCAACACTATTAGCATTGATGATTCTGAAGGCTGTATATGTTGAGGATATTGAGAAAATTAAAATAAATATGTTGTAGGTAGTCTGTGAAGCTAAGAAGATCAGTATGGTGGAAAGTTGTGTACATTGATATTCAGAAGTCACGCATTAAAGGGTTTGTTGTTGAGCCTATCTAGTATGTTTTCCAGAAGTTTCAGAGGTGTGCATCATATTTGGAGGAAGTTATGAGTTTTTGAGTTCCTACAGTTATTTTGTTACCGTAGCAGGTATTTCTGAAAGAAGAGAATGTAATTCTAGTAAATTAAATTGTTGTGTTTGCTCTTGATATGTTCAGTGATGTTTCTAGATTGTGATCTATCATTGTGGTATGTTCATGTTATTCGGTGTGCTCGTGATCAAATATTTTCCTTTGTGTGTTCAAGTTTTTCATGTTCTTGGCCGACATGATGCTGGTAGCGCGTTGCGGATCCTTATGGATTAATTTATTAATGCTTGGCATGTTTGAGGAGGTTGATTTAGGTCCTCATTATATTGTGATCGACTTAGGTTGGTGCACATTGAGATTTGTTCATGAATTGGGCTGACAGTTTGTAATTCATTCTTTATTTGTGGCCGACAGAGTTGTTGATGTAAATTCATGTAGTGGATATGTAAGAGTGATTGTTTCTTCATTTTGAAGTGTGTGAGGTGTGTGTTCGGTGAATGAATGTGAAGTTTGAATGCAAAATGTGCAAATAAAGATCAGATCATTCTATTTCAGAGCAGATTGTGAAGAATATTGAGCGAAGTGCGAAGAAGTGTTTATGTGCCTAACTGGAACTATCATCGGGCTTTTGTAGAAGCTAATTTCTTAGTTCAACCTCATTAGATGGATTTAATTTGATTTTTTTATGTAAGGCAGTGAGCCTTCCCTTTGAGCAGTGAGCTCTAGGTAGTGTTCCTGAATGCATTTGCATTCCTTATTCATTTTTCATTATAATTCTAATAGGGTATAATCTTGTGGACTAACATCCATCGTGGTTTTTCCCCTAACAAGGTTTCCACGTATAAAATCTTGGTGTTCATGTGTTTCTGATGTGTTGTTGATTCATGCTTTCATTGTTAATTATCAGATCTGAGATTAAAGGTTGATTAAGGTTAAATAAGTTTAAGTTCTATAACAACTGATTCACCCCCCCTCTTAGTTGTTTATCCTTGTTTTGCAAACAATTGGTATCAGAGCAGGTTCCTTTGAAGAATTTTAATAGCTTGAGGTGGTCTAAGATGGCATCATACAAAAAGGATAGTCCCAGATTCGATGGTACAAATTACTCTCCGTGGAAGGTTAGAATGGAGTGTCATTTGAAGTGTATTGGTGAACCCTTCTAGAAGATTACAAAGAACATATATAATATTCCTCATAATGGTCCCACTACTCCTGATGAGATTAAAGAAGTTGAAAATAATATTAGGGCTATAGAAGCATTGTTGAGTGCTTTGACAGATTCAAAGATGACAAATCTGATAGGTCTGAAGACAGCACATGAGATCTAGAAGAAATTGGAAACAATGTATGAAGGAAATGCACAAGTGAAGATTGCTAAGCTAACAAGTCTAAAAGGAAAGTTGGAGAATTTGAAAATGAGTGAAGATGACAACATTGTTGCTTTCATGCAGAAGGTAAATGAACTAGTGATGGGTATTAGGTGTGTCGGTGGAATTATGGAAGAAGATGAGATTGTGGCTAAGGTGCTCAGATCAGTTCCTGCTTCCTACAAAACAAAAGCTCATGTTATTGAAGAGCTCAAAATAGTAATAAATGTGACAAGAGATATGCTGATTGGTAAACTAGCTGCCTTTGAGTTGAGTGAATTTGGTGAGTCTACTCCTAAAACAGAAACTGCCTTCAAAGCTACTATATCCAAAAAAAGCCAACAAAGATATGATCTAAGAGAAAGTTCCAGAAATACATTCAAGTATGAAGATGAGATGAAACAAATTGAAGATGAAGAAAGAGAGCTAGAAGAGTTGGAAGCATTGGTTGTGAAAAGAGAATCTAGAGGACATGGTAAGTATAAAGGGAAGCTTCCTATTAAAAGTTTCTCTTGTAGTAAAATAGGTCATTTTGCATCAAGGTGTCCTGAAAGAGTTTCTAAATATAAACCTAACAAGTCTAGATTTCAAAAGAAATGTTATTATGCTGAAGAAGGTGTTACTGATGATGAATCTAATAAATAAAATGGAAATGAAGATGGATGGGTATTCATTGCTATCAAGGAAAATGGTACAGTGTCCACTAAATCTGCTAACAATCAAAATATTGAGAAAGATCTTGCAGCCAAAATTGATGAAAAGGATGAATGGGTGATTGACAGTGGATGCTCACATCATATGATTGGTGACAAAAGCAAGTTCATAAGCTTGGAAAAGTATGACGGTGGTGTTGTAATATTTGAAGATAACAATGTTGGTGTGATTTGTGGTAAAGGAAATATTTCTCATGGTGGTAAATACAATAATGATGATGTCCTTTATCTTGAAGGATTGAAGCATAACTTGTTGAGTGTTGAATAGATGGTAGATAAAGGATACAATCTTCAATTCAAAGATGGAAAGTGTGGGATATTGGGAATCTCTGGAAATATAATTGCTTTAGGTACAAAGACAAGAGGTAACATTTTTCACCTGAGTGTTGCTAGTGAAAGTTGTTTAATTGCTCAAGTTGATGTAAGTTGGTTATGACATAGGAGGTTGTGTCATTTAAATTTTGATAACATTGTCAAAGCAAGCTCCACTCAAGCAGTCTGAGATCTACCTAAGTTAGTGAAGCCTACTAACACTATATGCAAGGAATGTCATATGGGAAAGCAGATAAGAATTTCTTTTCAAAGAAAACAACATCATTCTAATGGTGTACTAGAGTTGGTTCATACTGATCTATGTGGTCCATCCAGAATCAGAAGTCTACAAGGAGAAAGGCACTTTATGTTTCTTATTGATGATTACTCTAGGATGATATGGGTTGCTTTCTTGAGAGAAAAACATGAAGCACTAGAAAATTTCAAATGTTTCAAAGCTTTGGCAGAAAATGAGACAAGATTGAAGGTTAAATGCTTAAGATCAGATAGAGGTGGTGAATTCACTTCTCGGGAGCTCAATTCATTTTGTGAAGAGCATGGAATCAAAAGATAGTTATCTGCTCCCCGGACCCCTCAACATAACAGATTTGTTGAAAGAAAGAGTAGAACAATTCTAGATGCTACTAGAAATATGATGCTGGAAGGTAATGTTCCTCATATCTACTGGAGAGAAGTTGTAAGCATTGTTGTATACACTATCAACTGGGTAAAATTTAATGGTAATTCTGGTAAGACTCCTTTTGAGCTGTGGTTTGGTTATAAGCCTACTATTAAGTATTTCAAAATCTTTGGAAGTAGATGTTATATTAAGAGAGATGAATATATTGGCAATTTTTATGCTAGAAGTGATGAAGGAATCTTTCTAGGTTACTCTACTAAGAGCAAAGCCTACCGATGCTACAATAGAAGATTGAAGAAAATGGTTGAAAGTGAAAATGTTGGAGTTGATGAAGACACTGTTAGATCATCTAGATACTGTGGATATGATTTAGATGTCCAAAAAGATAGTACTAATAAAGGAAAGACTACTCAGACACAGAATCAAGTTCAAATTGTTTCGGTGAATCAAGAGAATCATTCAAAGGAGAAGCTAATGGAAGTACAGAAGAGAGAAGAAAAGAACCAGAAGTCAAAGAGAATCCCAAAGTCCCAAGGTATGTAAAGCTAAATCATTCTAAAAATTAGATTATAGGAGACAAGAACAAAGGTGTGCAAACTAGAAGAAGAATTGCAAAAGAATATTGCCTGATTTCCAAGACTAGGCCTAGTAATGTCAATGAAGCATGTAAAGATGAATATTGGATGGAAGCAATGAAGGGAGAACTGATGCAGATAGAGAAAAATGATACATGGATTCTTGTTCCCAAACCTCAGGATAATGTGATTGGAACCAAATGGGCCTTTCGGAATAAGCTGAATGAACAAGGTGAAGTGGTCAGAAATAAAGCAAGACTGGTATGTAAAGGATACTCACAGATGGAAGGTATTGATTTTGAAGAAACCTTTTCCCTTGTTGCTAAAATTGAAGCTGCAAGGTTATTTATTGCTTATGCTACTTTCAAGAATTACAAAGTCTATCAAATGGATGTGAAGTCAGCATTTCTGAATGGTGAATTAGATGAAGAAGTTTATGTTGAGCAACCAGATGGATTTCAACTGACTGATGAAAAGATATGGTTTTTCGATTGAAGAAAGTACTATATGGACTCAAACAAGTCCCTAGAGCCTGGTATGCTAGATTGGATAAATACTTATTGAAGCTTGGATTCAATAAAGGTACTTCTAACAACAATTTATATTTCAAGATGGATCAGGATAAAGAGTTGATTATTGAAGTCTTTGTTGATGACATTATTTTAGAAGGTGATGATGACTTATGTATGAAATTTTTTGATGAAATGAACAGTGAGTTTGAGATGTCAATGATAGGAGAGATGAAATTCTTTTTAGGATTGCAAATAACTCAATTAGATGATGAAATTTTCATATCTCAGTCCAAATATGTAAGAGTTACTGAAAATTTTTGGCATGAAAGACTCAAAACTAGTTTGTACACCCATGGTAACCAGATGCAAGTCAACACAAAATGGTGATTCTCTTAAAGCTAATCAAACAAGGTATAGGTCAATGATTGGTGGATTACTCTATTTGACTCAGACCAGACTAGACATTATGAATGTTGTATGTATGGTTGCTAGATATCAATTTGATCCAAAGGAATCACACGTGACTGCAATAAAGAGTATTTTCAGACATTTGAAAGGGACAGTTGATTTTGGTCTTTGGTATCCTAAGGATGATGATCTTACTCTGAATGCCTTTATAGATGCAGATTGGGTAGGAGATGTAGATGATAGGAAAAGTACAAGTGGTGGTGCATTCTTCTTAGGGAAGAATTTGGTGTCTTGGCTAAGTAAAAAGAAAAATTCCATTTCCTTATCTACTGATGAAGCAGAATATATTGTTGCTACAAACAACTGTACTCAAGTAATGTGGATGAAGTAGATGCTGAGCGATATAAGAATTGAGTATGATGAACCTATTGCTATATTTTATGATAACTCAAGAGCCATAAACATTTCCAAGAATTTGGTATTACATTCAAAGACAAAACATTTATCTATCAAGTATCACTTTTTGAGAGACAAAGTGAGTGATAAAGAAGTTAGATTGGAGTATGTGCCCACTAAGGAAAAAATTGCAGATATCTTTACTAAATCGTTGCCTAAGGATACTTTTGAGTATCTTAGAGGAAAGTTAGGGGTGATTTCCCCTCCTAATCTAAACTAAGATGCAAGTCCTTGCATCAATCTATGCACTTGCAATGAGATCTTGTTTTAGATTGATGTTGTGGTGGCTACTACTCAAGGGGAGTAGTCAAATGATTCATATGATATGTGGTTCAGAGCTTATGTACCTTTTCCATTAATGTCAAAGGGCGAGAAGAGCAATGTGAAAAACCTTTGAGGTAGAAAAGGGGAGAAGAGCAATGTAAGAGGGAGAAGAATAGTTTGAGAAGAGTTAGTTGTGTTGATAGTATTTTTCACATCATGTGTTGCCATCAATGCCAAAGTGGGAGATTGTTGGTTTTTTTGGTTGTGTTGCTGATATGTGGTTGTCATTGATGTCAACACTATTAGCATTGATGATTTTGAAGGCTGTATATGTCGAGGATATTGAGAAAATTAAAATAAATATGTTGCAGGCAATCTGTGAAGCTAAGAAGATCAATATGGTGGAAAGTTGTGTACGTTGATATTCAGAAGTCATGCATTAAAGGGTTTATTGCTGAGCGTATCTAGTATTTTTTTTGGAAGTTTCAGAGGTGCGCATCAAGTTTGGAGAAAGTTATGAGTTTTTGAGTTCCTACAGTTATTATGTTACTATAGCAGGTGTTTCTAGAAGAAGAGAATGTAATTCTGGTAAATTGAATTGTTGTGTATGCTCTTGAGATGTGTAGTGATGTTTCTAGATCACGATCTATCACTGTGGTACGTCTACATTGTTTGGTGTGCTCGTGATCGAAGATTTTCCTTTGTGTGTTCGAGTTTTTCATGTGCTTGGCTGACATGATGGTGGTAGTGTTTTACGGATCCTTATGGATTAATTTATTAATGCTTGGTGTGTTCAAGGATGTTGATTTAGTTCCTCATTATTTTTTGATCGACTTAGGTTGGTGCGCATTGAGATTTGTTCCTGAATTGGGCCGACAGTTTGTAATTTATTCTTTATTTGTAGTCGACAGAGTTGTTGATGTAAATTCATGTAGCAGATATATAAGAGTGATTGTTTCTTCATTTTGAAGTGTGTGAGGTAAATGAATGTGAAGTTTGAATGTGAAATATGTGAATAAAGATAAGGTCATTCAATTTCAAAGAAAAATCATGAAGAATATTGAGCGAAGTGTGAAGAAGTGTTTATATGCCTAACCAGAACTATCATCAGCCTTTTGTAGAAGCTAATTTCTCAATTCAACCTTGTCAGATGGATTTAATCTAATTATTTTATGTAAGGTAGTGAGCCTTCCCTTTGAGCAGTGAGGTCTATGCAGTGTGCTTGAATGCATGTACATTCCTTATTCATTTTTCATTATACTTCTAATAGGGTATAATCTTGTGGACTAAATCCACTATGGTTTTTCCCCTAACAGAGTTTCCACATATAAAATCTTGGTGTTCATGTCTTTCTGATGTGTTGTTGATTCATGCTTTCACTGTTAATTATCAGATATGAGATTAAAGGTTGATTAAGGTTAAATAAGTTTAAGTTCTATAACAACTGATTCACCCCCCCTCTCAGTTGTATATCCTTGTTTTGCCAACAGGCCCAACAAGTATGTAAACTATCATGCATCAACTCCAGAACAAGGCAATACCAGAGAGCAAGAAACATTATGTAGATAGATCCAACATATTGATAGGGCTTGTAACAATACTTCTCTACACTCATTTTATCATTTCAAATGATTTTCTCTTGGCACAAACACTTCATACCCAAAAAAAGTGACTCTAGGCATGCTAATCTATAGGGGAGAATCACATACCAACTTGTGGATGATTCATAGAACACAAAGAGACTCCACCATGCATTACATAACCTCTTTATACAAATTTTAGCAAGTAATTATAGACGCAGATCATTTGAACACCAACAGACCAACCTACCAGGTTATCAAAACATAGACAACACACTTTCATCTATAGAAATACCAGTGGTGCACCAAAACAAGTAAAACTAGGATTGAACAGAAACACAACCTTTTTAAATATAAGTCCAAAACTACAAGGAAAAATAATATGATGTGATGAAGTGTTGAGACATTCAGTTCTTCCTTAGAAATCATTCATAGGAACTTAACATGTTCTTACTTTGTTAACACTGATTTTTTTTAATAAAAAGTATGCATAGAAACTTGGGATATGCATACCTCATAGTTGTGTAGAGCTACCCTTCAAACTATAAGACCATATATTCATCTATGGATAAATGTAGAGCATTAGATAAAGCTCCTATGGTGCCAATCTTTGTGCCTTTATCAGTTTGGAGACTGATATGATCCTTTTCATGTCCCATGTGAAGACTTTCATCAAGAACATCACTCAAATCACTTTTGACATTAGACATAAACTTTAGAAGATAAGGTATAAATATGTACCAATGTTTGCATTATCTCATCAATCATAATTATTCAACAAGAACAATATAAGTGCATGCAATAGTAACATAACATAATTTGGCATCAATTACAATACACTAAAAACACACTTTCCAACAATCTCCCCCTTTGTCATTGATGGCAACACTTACCAAGTATTCCATTTTCTCTTCCCCTTTGACATCAAGGGTAGAGGGCAGGTGGTCTTACTTTGTGCTTGCAAAACATATAGCCCCCCCCTATTTGTACAATCTTTAACAGTTCACTCCCCCTAAGATGTGGCTTACTAGAAAAAGTTCCTTTATTTACATAGATAATATATACATAGAATTTTGATCAATTATCTACTCCACATATTTAAAAATCATTAAAAAGTTGTCACAAAAACTGTCTTGCATCAAGACATACTTAGCTCCAATCTAATGGAATAATTTCCTTGTAGATTGACTTCAACTAAGTTAAAAAGTTGTCCCATTATTTCTTTTTAGAATTTATGATCTGGAATTGAGTTATTAGTTGAGCATAAATATCTTTTACTTCTTCTAGGGAGGATGGCACATGACTCTTTTGTTCAACACTATTTGCTTCTTCTAGGTGCCTAGTTAGAGATGTTGACCTTAAGTTTACTACCTCTAGCAATTATTTTACTTGAAATTTTATTTTCTCCCTTTGATCTTGCACTTGTTGTATCTGGGAGTGTAATTTCTTCACTTGTGCCCTTATGGCCCATCACTATCCTACACAGGATCATATGTGGCAGCCACATTTGTGATATGCACTTCCATTACATTTATCTAGTCCTTGAGACTTTTTGTAGTGGTAGGCCATTGCAAATAGAAAAGATACAATACTTTTTCCTCCTCCATACACTTCAAAATGTATTTCATGCATGTTTGTAGATTTTCATGTGCCTTTACAGACACAGAATTTTTGGAAGTCTAGAAGAGATGTTTGGGTAAATGCTTGGAACATCTTAGCTAACATTTGATGTGTGCACAAAACTAATTTTGATTTGGAAATCTTTGAGATGTGCATGGATGAGATTGGATGATGAGTAGATTTTGTGACACTAGTGATTCAATGTAGAAATCAAATTTCAAAAGTGTATGAAGATTTGGAATACTAGAGCTCCCATGTGAAAATGTGAAAATGGTTTGATATTAACAAGTTTTATAATAATATGGTTCAAACATGTGCAAATTTAATGCCATTGGGGTCTTCCCATATTTTTACTTTTTTTAGAGCTAGAACTTCTAAAAGGATGTCCAACATATGGAGTTCAAAATCTTGAAAGGTATTAGTGCGTGGAGATGTTGACTTTAAATTTTTTTGCATACTTTGGAACATAGATATGAGATTAACAAAAGTTCACACAAATCCTTTATGTAGATGTGTATGAATTTTAGGAATGTGGTGTTTGGAAGAAATCATTCCAAAAGCAAGTATTCCATAGTTAAATAAAAATTGTCTAAAAATATAAAACATATTATTACACAATATTTTATATAAATTTTAGGTTGTGCAGAATTATGGAAATGAGGCGATTGTGCAAGTGGTGTAAAAGTGCTAGAGAGTTCAAAAATCCAATAAGAAGAATAATTTTGTGAAAAAGTGATGAACTAAAATTAGTTGGAAACTTGAAAGTCTTACTTATGTTTGTAGAATGTCAAAATCCCCATAAAAGAACTTCATTATTAAGCTGCTTTGTGTAGATTTCAAGGTTAGGGAAAGTGAGGCTTGCACCACTTGTGTTGAGAGCATAGGGCTTCACAATAGACCATTTTCCTTGCTTGTAGGGTTGCACAAATTATAATGATATGTTCCAAAACTTGCAAAAGTTCTTTTGAACTCTACATCTCTACAAACTACTCAAAAAGTAATATGTATTTATTTATGTAACTTTCAAACAAGAATTAAGGGTATTCAAAATAGATTGCAACTCGAATCAACATTATAAGGGTATTTCAAACACACTAGTAAGGTAATTTAAAGATGATACTTGAACTAAGACAAGGTCTAACATGAAGAACAAGACTAAAAATAAGAGAATATTGTCAAGAGCCAAAATTTTAAATACAAGAGGGGAACTTAAAGGAAAGACAATAGTTAGGATGAGAGATAGAAAGCTAAGAAATTTTATCAAATAATAAGAAATTTCAAGAGTCATTATGATCCTTTGTATTCTTTCCACATATATATAATGACTTATGTGTTCTTTAATTTTTTTCTTACCTTCAAAAGATGTGTTATTTGATCAAATAAGCCTTTAGTTAGGAACTCCTATCATGACACTACATCAAAACACCTTTTGCATGTGAAACCTATTGTCTCAAAAAACAAGTTCCAATTTATATCAAAATTATGCCAAACTAGTTCATAATGGTCAAATTGACATCAAATTTAATAAAAAAAAGATATTATCTTAAGAAGATGTATTTTGTAATGAGAAAAACAAACCTTAATTATTTTTTACAAATTTAATAGATTTGTTGGAAAATTTATGTAATTCAACCATATGCATCATATAGAGCATAATTCCCTTCAATTTGTTGGAAGTATGTCTTATGTTGTCATTGATGTCACCATGTTGGTTTGGTACCCTGTATCGGTGTGCAAACCCGATTTATCCCATCCGATATTTGATCCAGTAATTCTGGTATTTTTTGGTCCACATACTCTCTCCAGTAATTAGTATGATCTAAGGTTTTGAGAAAAGGCTTGTAATGGTTGGAAATGTGTATATATGCATTCTCAGATGTTCATATGCTTGGGTAATGCATTGGCATTGGTTTTTGTAATTGCTTTTTGGTATTAGGCTAATCTTGGCTGACCTAATATTTAGTCTAAAGGTTTGCGCCAAATTATATGTGAGATCTTGCCTTGGTCCCAACCGACATGATCTTGCATGACACGGTTGAATTAATTTTGAAGCTAACCTAACTAATGCATACATGTAAATATACAAGATGGTTAGAAGAAGAATTTAAGTTGTAGTGGGTATGTGTATGCGAAGAAAGAGTAGTGTATGAGGAGTATACGAATGTGAAGAAAAGAAGAAGTATGTATAAGCGAAGTGTGTGAACTAAAGATTAGTCCGCAAGTGAATATTCAGATCATATAAGGAACTGAATCTGCACTTGAGGTGTAACTTTATCAGTTCAATCTTGGTGGTTAGCCAATTTTTGTTTACACAATTTATGTAGGCAGTGAGCCTCCATTTTGGATAGCAAGTCCTTGTAAGAAGTGAGCTTTTGTATCTGGCAGTGAGTCAGTTTTTTATATAACTATATATTGTGAGATAATCCTCACCGTGGTTTTTCCCTCATTAGGTTTTCCACGTAAAATCTGGTGTTTCTGTGTTGTGGAATTTCATTCTTTGTTATTTATTTTATTTGTTATGTGATGAAATGAATTAATGGTGATTGCTCAACAAGTTTTAATGGATACTGATTCACCCCCCCTCTCAATATCCAGTTTATTCAACAATTGGTATCAAAGCTTTGGTTCCTCCTGAAAATTCTAACAACTTGAGGGAGATCCTGCAGATTGAACAATGGATAAAGAAGAGCTCCAGACTGCCCTTGAAGATCTTGACAAGGCTGAAATTGAAAACAAAGATTTGAAAGAAAATCTAGATGAAGCAAATGAGTGTATTCGAAAATTGAAAGAGCAGTTAAAAAAATTCAAAGAAAGATACAGAGAAGTGAGTGAAGAATTGAAGCTAGCAAATGATGAGAATACAAGACTGAAATTGAAGATAGATGAAAAGATTAAAGTTGAAGAATGCTTCAAAATAGTGATACAAAGCAAGGCTGATGTTTTCTCTAGGCTTGAATAGGAAGTGATGAATCTGAAAGTAGAACTTGAGAAATCAAAACTCTGTCAAGATGACTTTAAGAAAAGATCCACCAAGCTTGATGAATTAATCGCTGGACAAAATCCTTCCAAAGAAAAATGTGGCTTAGGAAATGAAGCTGATGAAAAAATACAAAACTCTAATCCAGTAAATAATCAAAAGACTCGGGATAAAGGAAAGTAGAAAAGAAACTCTAGAAGGAAACAACTAAATGCACAAAGGTACTCATCATTCAATGGTGTTTGTTTTTCATGTAACAAATTTGGACATAAGGCAACTGAGTGTAGGAGTAGTTTGAATCATTTTTCTGGTCCCTTCTCTGGACAATGTTATACATGCAAGAAGATAGGACATACGACTACTGAATGCAGATCACAAGTAAGGATGGTGAACAGATTTAATAGAGGAAGGATAAATCAATCTTTTGATGGCTATTGCTATAATTGTAATATTTGGAAATAAAGCTAATCAATGTAGAACATGGATGAATGGAAATAAAAAATGGAAAAGAAACATTGTTTGTTACCATTGCAAGAAACCAGGACATATTTCAAAATTATGCAGAAGTAAAAAGGGGAAGTAGTCTACTCTGGTGAAAGATGATGAACCAGTGAAAAAGGTTTTATAAGGAAGAAGTTAAGTAGGAAATGAGAAAGATATGGAAAAAGAAAGAAGAATCAGAGACTACTGATGCATCTGTAACCCCATCTGATGCAGATGAATCCTCTAGGAACTAGACCTAGCATGGTCTTAGGGGGAGCTTTATCAAAAAATCAATTAAACCCCTGAAAGTACAGCGTGTCAGGTGCTAGCACGTGGATATGTTTTGAAGAATGAAAGGACAGAAGTGTTGCAAAAGAAATCAGATGAAAATAAGTGAGCATGTTCCTTTGTAGAGTGAATTAGGGTTTCTTAGTGTAAAGTGAAAGAAATTTTTGTCAGCTTTTTGTAATTAATGAGAGTTAGGGCAAAATGATGAAGTATAAAGGAAATTTCATAAATCATTTTGATCATCAAATGCATTTGAAGGATTTGTAGAGTGATTTGGAACTCTCTAGAAGCATCTCAGAAGAAATTTGAAGACCTTCGAAGAAAACGTTGTAAGCTTTCGAAAGCAGGTGTCAGAAGTTTCCCTATCTCGCAGCGGTAGAAGGTAATAGAAGAATTTTCTTGTTGAATTTTAAGAGCTATAATGGAAAGTTCTATCAGAGGACCGAGTAGGAATACCCCTCTGAAGTTGAAAGGATTCGAGCTGGATGAATTCGATAATCAAAAAATAAAGAAATTGGAATTAGGGTTGGAACCGAGCGAATTGCGAGATCTACAAACCCTAGGTTTGGATATATGGGGAGAATTCCCCTGGTTTGCTGATAAATAATTTATTTTGTTCCTTTTGATAAAATTCAAGGATGATAGCATTATATTGGATAAATCCTATCCTATTTCGAAGGAAGCAATCAAATCGATTATCGGACTGTGTAGTGTTGGAGAACTGCTTGGATGAAAGACTATTAAATACAAGGAAGTAGAGGAAATGAAGAGAGTTGACAAAGATCCCTGAGCACTATTGATCGATACTATTGTTGATTCCTTTGTTAGTTATGTTGCATATGACATTTTGTATAAAATCTTTTCCAGAAATCGGGAAAGTTCTACTTAGGCTAGTGAAGTATTTTTAGCACATAATATGGTGAAAGAAAACAAACAATTTGATCTATGTAAGCTAATTCTTGAAAATATCACTGAGAATATACAAATGTCACTTGGAGAAGGATACCCATTTCATTTTGGATCCTTTCTTACATGTCTGATATTTTATTTTCAGAAATTGCTATCGAGAAAGAAAGATGTTGAGTGGGAGTATGGGATTCCCGTTGCAAAACAGATATGCAGTCTTTTGGAAAGTTTAGAGGATAAAGCAAGTGCATGCAAGAACGTTTTCCTATCATTGCAGAATGTAATGAGCTCTGATGAAGTTATGCCTAGTATGTTTGAGGAAGGTTCTTCCTCCGAAATGAAAGAATTGGAAGTTGTTATAAGTGATTCCCCTCTAGAATCGAGGAAAAGAAAAGGAATTGCTGAAGATATCATTGTTATTCCTGAAGAAATGGAAGAAGAAGAAGAATCTCTACCTGGATCTGAATCTTTCGATCCATTTGACATCCAGTCTATGCTACTGAAAGGAAAAGTGAAGGAAATTGGTGAATTTTGGAGTACAACCTCTCTCGTTGACAGGCTTAAAGTTGATGATGCTCTAATTGAATATATGTTTTGTAGAGGTATTGATGTGTCTACCATTTCTAATTCCTTACCTGAGAATCTAGTTGAATTAATTGAAGAAAGAATATTACTTGAAGGTCCAGAAGGACACAAGTTGGAAACCCTGATTGAGAAAATATGTTCTAAAGCAAAATAGAGGTTATCTGAATTGATTTGTGGAAATGAAGAAATGCTTGAAAGAAATGGTTGATATTTACAAGTATTGCCTCTGGTGGCCTACTGCAATTGATAATTTTTGAAGCAAGATTGAAGCAATAGAATCTAAGGTGAACAATATTGGGAAGAAGTTTGATATCTTTGAGGACAAAGCTGGGAAGCAAAGGCTAAGAATTGGTGAGTTGCAAGCTGAAATGGTCATTGTGTAGAGAAAAAGACATGATGTAGTGAAGACCTTTTGGCTTCTAAAAGAGATTTTTGAGGTCCAGCTAGACCATCTTGTTGAAATACTCTCTGATGCAAAAGACTATGAGAAACAATGTTCATCCATAGATTGGTCATCCTCCTTCACATTGTTGGTTTTATTGGAAAGTGTGTCTACTAGAATGGATTCTGCAGTATTGGAGTGGAAGAAATTGCATTCCGTGATCAAAGAAAGGTACAAAAAGGTATTTGAGGTGAAATAATTATTTCTGGTCTGAGGAATTTGATGCCTGAAAGTTTTAAAGTTTTGAAAAAAAAAAATTATTGGATGTCACCATGCTGATATTTTTTTTTGGCGCCCTTTTCCATTGATGTGAAAGGGGGAGAGATGAAGTTAAGAGTGAGAGATATGAATTTTGAATTGGACCTTTTTCACATGTTTCCATCAATTTCAAAGGGTTCCAAATTGTTGGAAATATGTCCTATGTTGTCATTGATGTCACCATGTTGGTCTGGTACCCTACACCGGTGTTCAGACCTAGTTTATCCCATCTGATATTTAATCTGGTAATTTTGGTATTTTTTGGTCTACATACTCTCTTCACTAATCACTATGATCTAAGGTTTTGATAAAAGGCTTATAATGGTTGAAAACATGTATATATGCATTCTCAGATTTCCATATGCTTTGGTAATGTGTTGGCATCAGTTTTTGTAATTTCTTTCTAGTATTAGGCTAATCTTGGTTGACCTAATATTTAGTCTAAAGGTTTGTGAATTATATGTGGGACCTTGCCCTAGTCCCAACCAACATGATGTTGCATGACACAATTGAATTACTTTTGAAGCCGACCTAACTAATGCATGTGGGTATATATACAAGATGGTTAGAAGAAGAATGTAAGTTGTAGTGGGTATGTGTATGCGAAGAAAGAGTAGTGTATGAGGAGTATGTGAATGTGAAGAAAAGAAGAAGTATATATAAGTGAAGTGTGTTAATTGAAGATTAGTCTGTGAGTGAATATTTTGATCATATAAGGAACTGAATCTGCACTTGAGGTGTAACTTTATCAGTTCAATCTTGCGGTTAGCCAATTTTTGTTTACATAATTTTTGTAGGCAGTCAGCCTCCATTTTGGACAACAAGTCCTTGTAAGCAGTAAGCTTTTGTATATGGCAGTGAGCCGATTTTTGATATAACTATATATTGTGAGCTGATCCTCACCCTAGTTTTTCCCTCATTCGATTTTCCTCGTAAAATTTGGTGTTTGTGTGTTGTGGAATTTCATGCTTTGTTATTGCTTTTATCTTTTCTATAATGAAATGAATTAATGGTGATTGTTCAACAAGATTTAGTGGATACTAATTCACCCCCCCTCTCAGTATCTGGTTTATTCAACATAATTTATACGAAATTATTTGATATCCTATAATCACACATTTCTTCTTTTTCAACTAAAATTTCAATTACTCTTACTTTAGTCTCATGTAAAAAAAATAGAATATTATTCCAAAAAGAATAAATACAATAAGCATTGAGAAATAGAAGAAACAACTCTATAAAGTTTAAAACAAGAATAAAAATACTATATTAATAGCCATTTAAGACAAAAAATAACTTCAAATATAATAAAAGAAAATCAAATATAAATAAGGCCGCATTGCTAAAAAGTTCCTGCCAAATGTTGATGAGGCAGTTTTGCTCTTTGAAGTGAAGAAAAATTGAACTCATAGCTATGGTTTTATTTTATTTCTTTAAAAATGATGAGGATAGCTGAATTAAATGTTGTTGTCAAATATGAAAACCCTTTGATCACCTATCTATAACTATTTTTTCCCCTTTTTTCTATATAAACAATTATTTTCCTTTGTATGGGAAGACCTATTAATGGTAGACCTTTTATTTCTTGAACAAATTTTTTATATTATTTCTAGGTTAGTATTTAATTAGGCTAAAATTTGAGTTCAATTATGGTTACTGTTCAGTTATTGTTAAGGTGAAGCTTCAATTAAGGTTATGATTTAATTAGGGTTCATAGTTAAGGTTAGAGTTCAATTAGGGTTATGGTTCAATAAATGGTCAATTAGAATTAGGGTTAGAGTTAGGACTTCATTAGGGTTAGGGCTACAATTACATTAGGGTTAAGGTTCAATTAGGATAAAATTTTGGGTTCAATTATGATTACTATTTGCTTGAGTTAGGGTTAAGGTTAGGGTAAGGGTAAGGGTAAGGATTAAAGTTCAATTAGGGTAATTATTAGGGTTACAATCAAGGTTCAATCAAGGTTATAATTTATTTAGGGTTAAAAGTTAGCATTATAATTCAATTAGGGTTAGGGTTCAATTTGGATTAGGGTTAAATCAAAATGAGTGTTATGATTTGTAGATCCTCCTAGATCAACAAGTCATATAATTATAATCACACATGGTCTATTACAATGAGGGATAATTTGTTTGAAGATATATTTTCATAAGTTACATATCAAATAATTAGTTGAAAATTTGGTAGTAATCAAAGCCCAAGAGATTATTCATTTCATGCATTGCAAAATGGTTAGAAGTTGAGGCCAAACCCATGATTATCTTCTAGGACTTGAAATCTAATTACATGAAAGATTGAGATTGAATGATGTTATAAAGGAATCTATATTTATAGCTTAGTATCTTGAGTATATTTTGTTTTTTTCTTTAGATCTTGAAGGAGTACATTTTGGACAACTATCCATGTCAAGAAATTTTAAAGTGAAAACATTTGTTTGATTTAATGGGCATTAGATGAGTATAGTCTCTCATATCTTAATTATTCATTAATGCAAACATTTTTTATATTCTAAACAATTATTATTTCTTAAATGTGAAATTTATAATTTACATAAGATGATAAATTTTACAATGATATTATTTTTATTTTACAATAAGATAAAAAAGAGTTTAGAAAATAGATAAAACATGGATCTATCGAACCTGAATTTCAGAAATCAAGTGAATATTTGATAATTCTAGGTATCCCACTCTTAATTTTAGAAATTTGATTGATGACAAATTACCTTGAACATTTGATGATTAAAATTTTTGAACCCCAAATATAAATAAAATAAAGCTAAAACACACTAAATTCACAACAATTTTCTCTATAGAAGCATAGCTTGCAACACATGTTATCCACAACAATACTTCATTTGAAAGATAAAATAAAGTGAATTTTCTTCTCAACACCAAGAGTAACTTGATTTCATTATGTTTTTGAAAAAGTAAGCAACATTTACAGGGTGTTGTACCCTTCACATAGAAAGCCCAACGGGCCAAAAAAAAAGCTAGTTCATACAAAATATGAACTAGGAGAAAAAAAATAGAGACAACTGACAGATAGCTGTAGAACAACCAACAGAGATTAGACAACCCCAACACCAGAGGAGACTAATCTGACTCCCTGGATCTGAGGCCCCGTAGTAGCCATGGATTTGGGGAGTCCCCTCTTTTTTCTCAGCACAACTGACCAGGAAGGCTAGGGAAAGACATCCACCGAGTGTGGTGAGGGGAACAAATCCACAATAACCACCCCAGGAGAGGATCCAACAAGCAACGAGGGAGTCAGCATCGAAGCAGTAAAAACAAGAATGAACAAAGGACCAACAGGTTTGTTCAACAAAGGACGATTAGGATCCAACGAGACAATGACAATAGAAGGTTCTGACGACATAGCAACAACATATCGGGGCAGAGGTTCCGAGGAATGGACAGCTAGAGGAAGATCTGGGAAGGGCATTGACTCCATGGGAGAAGAGGGAGATTCATCCTCCTCAGATGAACTGTCTGAAGGGGGAGAGCCAACCATGAGATGGTCCATGAGAGCATCCTCCCACCAAGTTGCAGCACCCTTGCGGCGAGCAAGAGGGCAACCAGAGGCTAAGTGACCAACAAAGAAACACCTTTTGCAACGAAAAGGGATTCCCTCATAGTCCAGAAGTTGCTTCCAAGGTCTGTCCTCCACCATCAAGACCACATCACCATGGAGAGGTTGGGAGATATCCAAGTCGATTAAAATACGAGCCACCGTAGTATGCCCAAGATCCCAAGACGTAGAATCCACCTTTAAAAAATTGCCTATAGCGTTGCCAATAGCTCCGAAGCAAGAATCCTCCTAGAACTGGAGAGGGAGATTCGACAAACAAACCCAAACTGGTCTGATATTTAGAGGCTTCGTGAGAGGATTGAAAGAGTGAGACCACGATCTAATGAAAAGCAAATGAACACCCCACAATCTGTCACGATCCCCAGGGGTAGAAAAAGTTGCATAGAAAAAACCTCTAACACTGGGATAAAGGTCAATCTGTCCAGAAACTAGAGGCTTCCATGAATTGGTCACCCACTTATGGAGATCAGGCAAGGAGGGCCACAAACCATTAAACCTGTAGACAACACCCTGACATAAATAAAATCCCTCATTCTCAGCAACCTCAGGCTCGCAGACCACCATAGGGGAGGCCCGAGCACAAGGCAAAGGTTTAAAATATGTTGATGATAAGCATCAATCTTTATTTTAACATTATTCATTGTGTAACTTTTAAAAGTTGACAATATTAAAATATATTTTTAATTAGTTTAAAATACAATTGCATTATCTCAAATTATTTTTATTAATAATTTTAGTGGTATTGGATAATTTTCTAAGATCTTCATAGAAATATAATATTTGACTTTGTCATCTTTAGTATTCCAATATCTAACTTAAATCTTTATTCCACTTTTTAAATCTAAAAGACCAATACCTCATAAAAAATAAGCTCGAAGTTTTTATTAATACTTTGTTTATATATAGTGTGTATATATGTAGATGTATATTCTTTTCTTATATATATCTTAATTTTTAATTATTTTATTGAATTAAGAAAATTTATTAAATTCAAGATGTCTATTTAAGTTTTATTTTATTTTATTTGTATAAGTTATATTTATTTCATTTTATATACTTATATTAATTTTAAAATTATTTTATGTATTTAATAGTTAATTTTTTTATTTACTTAATAATTGTGTTACTTTATTTTTTTTAATTAAGTTATTTTATAATTTTGATTTGAAAAATATATGTTGTTTAATGTTTTTTTGTTATTTAATAATTTTTTAATACATTTATATTATTACATTCTATATTTTACTACTATTATAATTAACATGTTTTAATTTTTAATTTATCTATTTACTTTTTTATCCATTTTTAATATTAAATTAATTTAATTAAAATAATTTAAAATACAAGAATGATAAAAGTGATTTGTATTGATCTTACACTCGTATTTTATAATAAAGTCATTCATTTTCATATAGATAAAATAGACATCAAATTAAATATTTTATATAATGTCAATTTTATATTTCAATATAGTGAAATTGAAAGTATTTGAAATTTTTAACATTAAGAAAATACTTGACTTTTTTTTTAGACTACAGTCATGGGGATGGTGGGGAAGCTACACCTCGTGACCTCTTGCCTGCAACAAGATGCTTTAGCAAATCGAGATAGGCCCACTGCCCCTACTTGAATATTATTTGAATAATTTTAAATATTTTTTATTTTTTTTCTAATATTAAAAATAAGATAAGTTGAAAAAAGAAATATTCAATTTCAACTTAATTTATATTACAAGTTTATTTTTTAAAATCTATTTAAAAAAAATAAAAAAACTAATTTTATTCTTTATATATATATATATATATATATATATATATATATATATATATATATTTTAATTACTCAAAATTATATTGTCAATGTCTTCTATAATATTGATAATTTTAATATATTTTTCTTGAACTTTAGATTAACTTTTCATTGAGATTATTGATAGTAAAAGGAAAGTTCACATGTTTAAGATATATCTTATTTAAGCTTTAATTTTATAATTCTTTATGTGGTTTTGAAACTGGATGATTATCTACACAACTTATTTGAGTTACCACTTTAATTTTATATATTTATAGAATATATGCCTCAAAACTTTACCCAATTTGTGTAATAAAAAAAATTATTTCAACTTTTAATTTAAAATGTTAGGTATAAAATATAACAATCCATCAGCTAGAAATAAGGCTTACTTATATTCAAGAAAGAAACTAGCCCATCAAATTGGAATCCAAATGTCACTCGATTTAGTCTTATTGTAGGTTTTTCTACCTTCTTTGTTTTTGGAAAAGAATAATTTGCCCAATGATGATAGAGAAAAATCGTTTATTATCGTATTATGTTTTAAAAATGATTAGTTTGAATGATTAAAACATTTGAAACTTTAAAGCAGAAAATTTTGAACAATATTTTCATGTTTTTTATTAGTTTAAACTAGACAATTTAATCATTACAAACTGCCCTCTTTGATATAATTCCATGACAAAAACTAATAATTATCTTACCATTTATATATATACACATTCAAATCATTCAAAAACAAGACCCACAACCCTCAATGTAAATCAGACAATAAATAAAATGTACATCCCATTAATCATTAATGTACATTTGGATACATTAAATGAAAACACAAATTAATATATACAGATCAATCCTTTGTACATAGGATTGGTAAGATGTACCCCCACACAGTAGCAGAGAACCCACTAAATCCACAACTTCCAAAGTCCATATTATCATGTTGTTATCCTTAGTACTAAAACACAGCTTGGAGATGAGCTTTCCAAAGTCCACAGACCAGTCTGTCCCTTCACTGCATTAACTCTGCCTTCCATGCATTCAAATACAGTCTTTATGTTGTTATGAATCTGCATGATCTGTCATACTGTCCCTTTGAGAATTGTATATGTGGAAGGATGTGATGAATCAATTGAAGTGGGTATTAGCAGAGTTCTGTGAATGCATTCAATGCAGCTGCAAAAACTGCAGATAATTAATGAATTCTTTTTTTTAATGATTAATCTTTAAAATGGGATGGTATTTAAGATCATTGGGATTTACTATCTCAAGAAAAAGGATAGAGGATAAAACATTCTATGTGACATGTTATAAATGAAAAGGAAAAATAAAAGCTGATCAAAGTTTTAAATCTTTATTGAAGACTCTACTTAATGTGTCATCCCAATAAATGGTTATTTGTTTTAGTGTCGAATTTTGGGCCATCATTTAAAGGAACGAAGTTTGTATTCAATGGTTGATTTATGTTTCCTAATAATGATTAATGGATAGTATAATAAGTGGGAACATCTACAACATTATTCCTGAATTTATTATCTTCCTCACTCATGCGTTCATAAGTTTCAAGGTATCTACTCGGAGATGACTAATTTTTTTTATGATTTTTGTATTATAAAAATAAAAATATAACACATTATTTATATAAAATTGAGATGAATATAATAATATTTTAAAATTTGAGTTTGAAATCAAATATCAAAAGCAATCAAATCATTAAGTTATTAAGGTTATACGAGTAAGAGAATGTAGGATTGTTATTAGGAGAATGACCATAATCATTTGGAAGATCTTGACAATCAGGAATGGATTCTCTATCCATAATAGTTTCATATGTCTTTATCTTCTTTTTTAGTAGGATCAACACACATAGGAGAAATTGTAAGTTTTAGGCATATAAACTTCTCAACGTCGATGTAGTCATAGTAGGAGGGTCCAATAAAGGACTACCAAGCTATGCGACCAAGAATAATAAACACATATAAACAAGAAACTCACAACAAGGTGACAAAAGATCTATTCTAGGAAAACCCTCAAAGAGAGAAAAACCTAGCCTTCAAAATATTTTCCCTTATATTGTTGAGTTCTCAAACAAGTTACAATCTTCCTACAATGGCATATGTCTCAAGTCAAAGCCCTATAACAAGTAATATATCTAATACCTTTAACCTTGAACTCCATCTTAATTCATCTTCCTCCTAGCTATTCTTAAACCTCCAACCTAGCTAAGCGTCTCTTATCTCCTTCTTTGATCATTTTCAATGATTATGGAATCCAACATATATTATTCTTCATCCTCCTTAATAATATATGATGGTAGCAAGGTGGCACAAAGTTTGAACAATGCTCTTTGAAATGTGTAGTCTAGTAGTGAGAATTGAATTCCTCAAAACAAACTAGAATGAAGGAAAAAAATTGTGTGGCGCCTAATGTTTACTCCTATATGTCCAATAAATATTCCCATGTCTTCATTGATCACTACAAACTTCAAATTATCTAGTGCCAAATAAATTCAACAACTTTAATAGATTATCAATCTCATATAGGTTCATAAACCCACATAGAATGTTGCATGAATATATTTATCCTATAACATGGACAAGATATCCAAATACATGCCTCTTTAATGTTCTACCAAAATTGCACAACTTAATTATAAAATATAGTAAATTATGGTGGCATCTTCTACAAGTGACTGTGGAACAAATCTACAAACAAAATAAGTGAATTTTGTTGGACTTGGGATTGCTCTACTTAGATCCCAATGATGCTCTTACATGAAAAACCCTAGGTAAATTAAAACTGAGTCAGACTCACTTTCCAAAAACTAGAGGGAGCCCTTGTTGGTTCACCTCAACCTTGATAATCCAACTCAAGTCTTCTTTTCATCCAAAAGCTATAATCCTCCATGTTTTTTCATTCACTAAAGATAATTGTAGAACGAAGTGTTCAAACAATGTGAAAATATAGAATGAACAAGAAAATATATCCACCATAAGTCTCCAACCAAGAATTTATAGTTACTAGGCCAAGTTGGGAACCCAAAATTCCCTCTTTTGGGAGGGAAAAATATATTTTATATTTTATATTAAAACTCCCACCAATTATTTCATTCAAAATTAGCCCTCCACTAACACTTTCAATCGACAATTATAACCTATCATAATCATTAGGAAAAATATAGAAATGGCCTCATGAGAATCCCAACACCTCCCTTGGGATATTTAGAATATTATTAAATATTTAATGGTTCAATCTCCAAAAAATATGAATTAAAATGGAACCAAATAAATATTCAATATAATATTTATTACTTACTCACCTTAGCTCAATGAAAAGAAGAAAAATGGGCTAAAGTTTGATTATTTTAGATAAATTAAAATGGGAACATTACAATTCCCTCCTACCCAAAAATGCTTGCCCTCAAGCAATGGATGTTTCAAAATCTTGGGACCTTACCATGGAGCATCCTCAACATGAAGATCTTTCCATCTTACCAAGTACTCAGTTATGCTTCTATTTCTTAATTTCTTCTCCCTAGAATCTAACACAACTTCAAGTACCAAGATTACTTTTCCCTCATCATCTAAGGGTGGAAATATATTGGAAGGAACTACTTGTAATCCTATTTATTTCTTTAAACATGAAACATGAAAAACATTGTGGATCTTGCAACATTCTAGCAATTCCAATCATAAGCCACTTCATCTATTTTCTTGGTCATCCTATAAGGTCTATAAAATCTTGATTTTCTTAATTGAAGAGTGCTTATATGGATACAAACTTAAATAAACCATATCTCCCACCTTAAATTCTCCCTCTGTTTGTTTCTTGTCAACATATACCTTTTGTTGATTCTAAGCTTGCTACAAATTATCTTTCAATATCCTTAAGATATCTTGGTTGTTCAATTAAATATTTTTTTGTAAATACTCTACTATTTGATATAATCAAATCAATAAAAGTTAAAGCATCATATCCATACAATCATTTAAAAGGATACATACAAATTGACATGTGGTAAGAAGTGTTGTAGTAGTGTTCTCCAAGATGCAATCATTTGACCCAAGCTAATTGTTTATTAGAGACATAGTTCCTGTGTATCCTTCAACCCACTTGTTCACTAGCTCTGCTTGAACATCCACTTGGAGGTGGTAATTGTTACTTGGTATAAGATTGGTACATGCCAAGTGAAATAACTCTTTCCAAAATACACTAAGGAATCTACTATCTCTATCATTGAATAACAAAAGTAATTGACAATTTTTGCACCAAAGCAATGTGAATATTATTTAAAATTAAAATAAGGGAAAATAATTAATTGTATGGCCTTGTACTACTATTTATCACAAATTTTCATATTTAATCAAAAACACAAATTCGCATACAAAAACATCAATCTCACTACACCTGATTTCACCAATAAAGCACATAAATGATCAAATATGAAACTTGGCTGGTAATTTTTTTTTTGAGTTTTGAAAAAGAAAAAGAATATTATTACAGTACTAAAACACCTGCAACTAATCGTACAAATCTAAAAAAAAACAATAAAAAAATTACTTAGCAAAGTTTATAATCTCACTACAAAAACCACCTAAAACCACTACCAAACACCACCCAAATATTCCTATGAAAGCTACAGCCAATGGGTGATGCCTTGGGATATTTTTTTTTTTGATGAATAGGAACTAATCTATATTAATAGTAAATATTAAAATACATATCCATAAAAAAGGGTGGGTGGTAAGAAGGTACACCTCAAGAGTCACATGGGCAGCACCCAAAAAACCAAAAACCAACAGTCATATGAGCCTAGCCCAGAAGTCCAACATTACAAACATAAAAAAAGGTCATTAATCGGCCAAAGAGATAAATGTAGAGCAAAGAGGGTCTTTATCATCCAAGTTTTTTCCCCCATACATCAGCGAGGTCTAGAGTGACGTCAAGAGAAGGACCCCATGCATCATCAACACCTTTATCTTTATCTTCTTTATCCTCGCGTCAGGGTGAGATAAGCGCTAGACGTGACAAACATTTAGGAGAGTCTAACCAACCAGAGCCAAAAGAAAGAGTATCATCAGAGGGCCACCCAAAACTACCACCACTGCTCCCCACCACTCCTCCAGAGGGCTACCCTTGGCCAGCCCATGGAGGAGGAGAGTGAGACCGTTGAGGAAGGCGGGAACCACACTGAAGAGGAGGCTGAGAGCAGGGGTGAGCAAAGCCACTTCGCTACCAGCCCCGAGAGGGCGACCAACCATGGGAAGGGGTAGGTGAAGCGGGCACCCAAGCAAAAGTGCACGGGGAATTTCCCCAATGATCCAAAAGCACCCGAAGGTGAGCCACCTCAAGTGCAACCTTGTTTGATTGAACTTGAATCTATAAGAGCACATTAGAGTAAATAATAGCTTTAGAATACAAAGAAGCATTTTTATCCATTTGGGTTTTAGCAAATATGCAGGAATTTCTATCTTTCCAAATATTGAAGAGGATTTCCACTCTGAGAGTTTGTCAAAGCTAAGTATACTTAGTAGGAAGCCTGGAGGAGTCTCCCAAAAAAACCATATGCCAATAGGAGGGCTCTGGTCTGAAAAGTCGAAAGAAGTCATGAATCCAAGTCCAAAACTATTGAGCTCTAGTACAAAACCAGAAGAGATGCTTAAAAGATAGCTTTCCCACAAAAAGGACATCAAGGGTCCTGGACCCCCAAGTGAACAAGTCAAGACCCCATAGGAAAGCCTTAGAAAAGAATGCACCAAGCAAAGTGGGTGAGTTTCAGCTCAACACTTGGAGACCAAATGGTAGAGAATATTTTTTGCTAGACATGAGTGGAGGATTGGAGAAGCCATCTTTGGTTAAGACTATCAATCATAGGAAAATGTGGTGATAGCCACATATAACCAAGCCTAGGCTTGTAATTCCTGAAAGGGGTGTCTGGGTACCACTTCCAATCCTTCCACCAGGGCTTGGACCCATGAATTCCCACCTTATGAAGACTATCTATAGGAATAGCATTCGCTAGACCATCATAAGTATCACAGTCTTGGTTTTGAAATTTGTAAAGCATACAAAAATCTTCCCATGACATAATGCACATTGTGGGTCTATGAAAAAAATGCTACAAGGTTTGAATGCCTTTCTTTTGGAACCTTAGCACCTTAAGCCAAGGCGACTTGGCCAAATTTTGACCATTACTAGCAAAGAGAGGCAACCACCAAACATTTTGTTGATTGAGAAAAAGCCCATCACGGAAACTAGATTTGACCCAGCGGAGCCAAGGGTTAATCACCTCCCAGGCTTTCCAAATGCTCTTGGCCACAAAAGTACCCATGATTTGGACTGCTTCCTTCATGACTAGAAGGATTTGAAAGCCAATCCCCTTTCAGGCTAGTTTATGAATAGGAAAGCTAGATTGAATGCAATGTCTAAGGAGAGTTTTTCAAGCTTCATCTCTAGTAAGGGCTCTAATTATCCATTTCACACACAAGGCAGTCCCTTGTCATTGAGTGGAGAGAAGACCAAGCCCTCTAGAGTCTCTGGGAAGGCAGCAGAACTCCCAGGCAACACGGTGAAACCCTCTATGGGACTCCGCAAAGGCCCAAAGAAAGTCTCGAAGCAAATTGTCAAGCGTAGTATAGGCAGCTTTCAAAGGGGCCCAACAAGAGGAGTAATAAACATGAGTAGCCACTAGAATCTTCGAGCACACTTGGAATTTTCCTGCTAGAGAGAGAGGCTTGTTTATCCAATAGGCTACCTTTTGCTCAATCCTGGGAGAACAACTTGCCACAACTCAGCTAGAGAATCCTGGAAGGAAAAGGGAATGCCTAGAAACTGAAATATTTCCCTTAGCCCAATCCATTTCCAACCATACTGATGTAACCAGTGAGGAGTGGGTGGATATTATTTTTTAGCCAAATACATATAAAAATACAAAAAAAACCTACATAAAATTGAAACCCACACTTGCAAACATACACACCAAAGATAAAGTTATGTCAGATTTAGTCCCGATAAACTCCCTTGTGATCCTTGAGTGAGAATTCCCTCTAGAATCAAAGGGTTTTCATCACAACTCATGAGGTTTCACCCAAAATATATAATCCTCCATGATTTTTTTCCACAAAAGATAATTGCAGAATAAAGTGTTCATACAATGTGGAATGATAGAATGAATTGGAAAAAGATGTTAGAAACCAAGATCAGACATGCAAACCTAAACACCTTCCACAGAAGAGAAAAACAATGAAAAAGCATAGCTTTGCATGAAATGTGCAAATTGATATTATTTAGAATTAAGAAATTACAATAAGAGAATTCCTTTATAAAAGCAATGTATGCAACCCTAATGTTGACCTAAAAACAACTCAACTAAAAAAAGCTTACTTATTAATTAAGTAAACTAATTATTACCTAAGAAAAACCTAAGTAAAGTTATGCAAGTGTAATTAAATATTAATTACACTAAAACCCCCCCATAAGTGCAACTTAGGGAGACTAAAAAAGGCATGCACCTAAAACTAAGATGAATGCAAGAAAGCATGAATGGGTCCTGGCAACAAGGCCTGATCAGATACCCATGTACAAATGCAATAATGAGGTAGAGAAGGAAAACCCAGTGGGACAACCCCCCCTACAATGCGATGACTACTGCAAAGAAGCACTGGAAGAACACTGTGGAGTAACACTGGAACCGCAATCTAGCAAGCAAGGAAAGATACTTCTGTCTACAAGAAACCATATCGGAATCATAATAATGTAACAACAGACCCGATGCCACAGAACACTCGAAAACACCAATCGGGAACAACCCTGGAATCCATAAAGCAATAGTAGATGAAATGAATGATGAAAGAATCTGGAAGCTGTGTATCTCGATGCCAATGTCAAAATAAGACTGAAACTCTTCCATGGGAAAAAGTACCATAAAGACTTTGGAACATTAACCACAAATGTAGTGGCCCTCAAACTGAGATGGATCCGATGCGGATCATTAACCATAGGCTCTCAATCTAAAGTGTGAATCGATATGAATCTGATATGTGTCAAGCTAAGACAAAAATGTGGCCAAAAGAAACTAAGAAACTAGATTACAACCCATGCAAGTTGCCATCAAAATACAATGAAGATTATTATGCAAGAAACCCCCCTGATGGAACTTTATATCAGTTCATTTATTACAATCCCCAATGAATGCAAAAGGATAGAATGCCTAAACATGCATAAATAGAAAATAAAAATAGACCTCGGATCTGTGTAGAGGACTGAACCAGCTTTCCAATGCCGCAAGAATGGCGAAAAAAGGATCACTGAGTCAAAAGATATGCCCTCTGGAGTGACAACAACAACATCTGAGTTCAAGGACCTGAAATATAAATCTGAAAAATAATCAGGAAAAATAACTTGCACCAAAAGAACAGGCTTGGAACCAGCTTTCCAATGATATCTTGTTTGTGAAAAATCGACTCCATACGCAAAAGTTATGCTCGATTTAGTGAAAGTGCTTCAGAATGGCCAATTTGGCCTACAAGTAGCCCAGGGGGCTAACAAATTCGGCCCTTGGTCCTGTGCGCGACCAAGGGTTGGTGGATAGGGGGCTGGGGTGGAGCCCTTGGTCACCCATGTGACCACTGCAGGTACTGGAGGGCCGGCCGAGGGCTGGGCGCATAGCGCCTGGTCCCCCATATGACCGCGGTTGATTGAGTTGGAGCCTGCGGGGGCTAAGCCCCGGCCGGCGGCCGGTAGGGGGAGCCACCGATGGCCGCCCGGTGATGCCTCCTTTTGTGCGGGGGGCACATTTTTTTATTTTATTTTTAATTTTTTTTCAAAAAAATGCCTTGTAACGCATGTTGGGAAGGCCGTACGACCTCTCTGGCAAAAATTTTTTGCCTCAGAAATCGACAATTTGATAGGCATTTCTAAGGTTTTTGGCCACTGGGAATACGATGGTGACCTCCGTTTGTGCCCAAAGTGCTCAAAAAAATCAACTACCTCCAGAGCTTGCAGAAAAACACTGAGCTTGAAACCCTCACAGATTTGGCAAATGATGACCAAAATCTATAAAATGAAAGTCAAACTTGACTTTTTCCAATGCTTTGAATCCAATGGTAAAGCCCAATCTGATCCAAGACACTACATAAATGAACTCAATGCATGATACCCTCGAGGAACCCCGAACGAACTCTGTAATGATTTTCTCCAAAATTTGAGAAGGGGTTGCATGTCAAGGCTCTGATACCATGTTAGAAACCAAGATCAGACATGCAAACCTAAACACCTTCCACAAAAGAGAAAAACAATGAAAAAGCAAAGCTTTGCATGAAATGTGCAAATTGATATTATTCAGAATTAAGAAATTACAATAAGAGAATTGCTTTATAAAAGCAATGTATGCAACCCTAATGTTGACCTAAAAATAGCTCAACTAAATAAAGCTTACTTATTAATTAAGTAAACTAATTATTACCTAAGAAAAACCTAAGGAAAGTTATGCAAGTGTAATTAAATATTAATTACACTAAAAAAAAGATCCACCATAAGTCTCCAACCAAGAATTTATAGTTACCAAGCCAAGTTAGGCACCCAAAATTCCCTCTTTTGGAAGGGAAAAATAAATTTTAAATTTGATATTAAAACTCCCACCAATTCCTACATTCAAAATTAGTCTACCACTAACACTGCCAACTAGCAATTACAATATGTCATAATTGTTAGGAAAAATCTAGAAATGGCATCATGAGAATCCCAATGCCTCCCTGGGGATATTTAGAATATTATTTAATATTTAATGATCTTATTCTCTCAAAAATATGAATTAAAATTGAACCAAATGAATATTAAATATAATATTTTCTACTTTCTCCCTTTAGCTCACCAAAAATAAGAAAAATGAACTAAAGTTTGATTATTTTGGATTTAATTAAAATGGGGGCATTACAATGTTTTTCCCAATTTTGTTGTCTAGTATTTCCTTGATATCTTCTTTTGGTTTTGTTAGTATATTTTTTTTCCCCTTGGTTAGGTCTATGTTGCTTTTCTCTAAATTTATAGATTCATAATATTTGTATAGGTCTATGATGTTGAATATTTGAGATATACCAAGGTTTTCTTACAGATCTAAAGCATATTTATTTCTTGAGTCAAATATTCTTATAATTCTCTAAGGACCAAATTCATTCATTTTTAGTTTGTTATATGTTCTAAATAGAAATATCTCATTTTTGAGGTACATCATCACTTCATCTCCCATTGTAAAATATGTGTGTCGTCTAGGTTTTTTAACTTCTTCTTTGTATTTATCACTCATATTTCCCAAGTCAGTTCTCACCTTGTGTACCTTCTTAATTTTAAAACCCCCCTCTACCTCTACACTCCTCTTGCCTTCCTTATGGATGTCCCTATGATCTGATACATTCTTTTGATTGGTACAATTAACAATATTAAATAGTGTCCTTTTGGTGCTTCTATTCACAAAATTATTGTATGAAAATTCTATGTGGTAATACAATGTCCAATTCCTTAATTTTTCTCTACCTAGGCATTTCAATAGATTACCCAATCTCCTATTTACTATTTCTATTTTCCCATGAATTTTAAATGGTGTGATTTGAGTTGAATTTCAAATCAATTTTCATATTTTTCCACACTGTACTCCAAAAGTATCTCACAAACTTAGTATATATACCCAAAACTATGTTTTTTCGTAAACCATACTAGTTCTCTATAAATAAATTCATTGTGCCTACACTATTACTTTTTTATATGGAATAAAGTGTTCCATCTTAGAAAACCTATCTAATAATACCATGATCAAATCATTTCCCTTATATTTCCTTGGTAGTCCCAATAAAAAATCCATGTTTATCATATCCCATGGATTCTACAACACCAATAGTGGTTGATATAACCCAACATTTTGACTACTTTCTTTCATAACTTAATAATTCCTACAAAGTTCAATGTATTTCCTTATGTATCCTTGCATATTTGTAGCCAAAAATGGTTCTCATTGATTATTGAGGGAACTATCTTATTTATCCCAAGATTTTATGGTTAGACTACTGCAATGTTTCTCTCTATTCAAATTATCTCCCATAGAGCTCCTTGGTTTATATAATTGGATCCCTTTGAATAACATCTAATCTTGAATCTAGTAATCTGACCACTTACTTCTATCCATGCTTACTATATTTTTACATTCCTTCCATCTCTTCCCAAAATTGGATCATTCTCATACAAATATTTTAACTCCTCAAAACTAACTATTTCTACCCTTTTTTTTTGTTAGAAAATTTGGTCTTCTAGTTAATGAATCAACAACCTTGTTGGACTTATCACTTTTTTCCTTTAATACAAAAGTGTAACTTTGCATGAATTCTACTAACCACGTATGAATCTAGTTTAATTTATATTTATTTTCCAAGTACTACAATTCCTAGTAATCATTATACAAAAAATATTCAGAAGTAGGCAATGCCTTTATTTATTTATCAATTATATTATGGTATAAAATTATTGGTCATAGACTAAATATTACTTATTGGCATCATTCAATTTCTCACTAAAATAAGCTATTGGTATCTTCTCCTAGCTTAACACTACCCTAATTTCATTCTCACTTGCACCATAGTCCACTTGTAATATCCTACTTAATTATAGCAAGGCCAACAATAGTTATTCCATTAATTTATTTTTCAATAAACAAAATATCATATCGGCCCATGAAAATTGCATGAATTCCCTATTGTCCCCTCGCATTGTATTAGTTAGCATTCACAAATACAACTAAAATTTCTAATGAATTTAATGTAGAAGTTGGCCAACACATTAAAAGATCTTACTTTCCCTATATTTTCTAGTGTAGGTCATTCTATAGTAGATTTTACCTTTATTGGATCTATCTTCAAACATTCTATTGAGACCATAAATCCTAGGTGTACTAGTTCCTTCTTCATGAAACTACACTTTTTTCAAATTGATTATCAACTTTTCTTTTTCAGCCTTTTTAGTAATAATCTAGTATGTTCTATATTTTAGTATTTTTCCTTACTAAAAATTAGAATATCATCCAAATAAACTATTGCAAACTTACCGAGGAATTTCCTTAATACCTATTACATCAACCCCATAAATGTGTTTGGTGCATTGGTCATTCCAAAGGGCACACCAAGACACACATACAACCCTTCATTGGTCTTGAAAGATATTTTCCATTCACCCCCTTCTCTTATCCTAATTTGGTGATAACCACTCTTCAAGTCAATCTTGGTTAAATACTTCACTTAATGTAGGAAATCAATGATATCATCCATCCTTGGAAATAAAAATCTATACCTTATAGTGATTTTATTGATTGATTTAAAATCAGTACACATTATCCATTCACCATCCTTCTAAGGTGATTGTATGTGGGTACCACACATGGACTCAAACTATCTCAAA
Organism: Sequoiadendron giganteum; assembly: GCA_007115665.2. Classification (NCBI taxonomy): domain Eukaryota; kingdom Viridiplantae; phylum Streptophyta; class Pinopsida; order Cupressales; family Cupressaceae; genus Sequoiadendron; species Sequoiadendron giganteum. The sequence continues at coordinate 213,005,046 of CM021108.1, forward strand.
TCAAATATTTCCTTAATAACTTGTGGACCTACATGTTTAGAGTTCCTCATTGATGTAGGATCATCTAGGGGTACTAGCAATCTTGCATGACCAAAAATATTGTTATTTCATTTTGTTCATTTTCAATAAGGGCTTAGGGGTTAGAAAAGAATAAATTAATTAATTTGCAACTATGTAATTTCCTTTGTGGCAAATTGTAATTTTGGTGGAAATTATGCAACGGTAAATGTTTCTAAGGTATAAATGGGAAAATATTCTTCTTGAACATACCATTTCAAGGTGGGGTCCACTTGGGGTGCATGTGCTTGCATATTCAATTGCATGTCTTGCATGTATTTGTATGTTTCTGCCACAAGCTTTGCATGTTGGTGCATGTTCATATTTGGAGTCGTCGAAGCCACCAAAGATCAATGAGGGTGCTAGAATTGATCAAATTTGATTAGCCATGGTTAAGGTACCCATGTAAATGGGGTGTGGGTTTTCTAAGGAGGTTTTTAATTATGGTCTTGGATTTAACTATTGTGTGGTCTCACAACACACCCCAAGAATGCAAGTCTTGGGGACTAGGTGAAAAATTAACACTTATGGAATGTGTTGGTTGGAAAAGGATCACCGGAAGTTAATGTTAAAGCGAAGTCTTTGAAGTAATTCATGAATCTGAGTGTATCGGGTGTTGAGTATACCAGATATCGAGTATCAAAAGGCCAGATTGGTTGGAATTTTAATGCAGGGTTTGGTAAGTTGTTGCAGTCTAGAAGTGAGGCTCCAAGAATTGTGAAGGTTCTGGTGGTAACCAAGATCCGGGTAAATTTTGTTTCAATAAAAAGTTGAAGTTGCTAGGTACCAAGTATCGGGTAACAAGGTTGAAGTGTTGAAGTTGATTGTTTAATTTTTCTTGAGAGTTTGAAATGTCTGGTAGCCCGCCTAAGAGAATAATTACATGAGAATTCATTAAAAGCGTGTTATTTATGATTTTCTTTAAGGGATGATATATTAATGATGGTTTTATTTTCATGAGAATTTTATGAATATTTTAAAAGGGGATTAATATATGGGATTTTATGTGCAGGAAAAATAGATTGTGACGTAATATTCAGGTATGGACGGTTAGGAAAATTTGGATCATGAGTAGTGACATGACCAGGTTGTGCAATACACTCCAAGAGTGTGTGCGAAGGTGGAGATTGATATTAAGAAATACTGGGAAATCGAGTATTACACATGTGGCGAAGGAGAGTACCTTGATCTGAGGGAATTTACCTCTGGGTTTTTTACATCCGAGCCCGAACCTAAGTGTGGGAATAAAAGTGTTGGTGGATTGGGATACCTATTTCTTGTTTCACCTAATCATTCTGAATATCTGGCAGAGGAAGTTCCTACTTTTTTTTGGACAAATCTACTCGGACCCAAATTGATGTCTTGATTATATTCTAAAGATCAAGGTCTCAAAGAGTTTTAAAGTGTTGAAGAAGGTTGATATCCATTGAATTATTCATAAGTTATCTTGCTAGTTGTCTTGTGCTACGTGCCTTATGGTGACTCATCCCTTGGATTCCCTCTCATGTATTGATTGAATTTCCCGAGCACCTTGTTCTTATAAAAGGTCAAGAGATGTTTCATTTTAAGTTAAGCTCAAAAATTTTGGATGTTGAAGAACCAAAACTTTTTTCAAGTTTTATTATTTTTCCTATTTTTTGTTCCATTCTAGATTAAAAACTTGTATGTTTCATTAGAAGTTAATCAATATCGGAGTCAATTTCAAAGCTATTTCCTAATATGAAATCTTACGTTGTTGATTGTTTGTTCCTATCGGATAAGACTATGCGTTGCATCGTTTCAAGGTGCATACTGGCACTATCCGGTGGTAAATAATACCCCTTTTCTTTAAAATATCACATCATTCTATGCCTAGTTGTGAAGCAATCTGGTGATGTATGAAATGGTTTTCTTTGGTTTGGTTATTTCTTGAGGCATATGTGGATAATACCTCAGAGAAATTTTACTTTTCAGTAATTTTTCCATGCTTTATTTTAGAATAAATGTTTAAATTTTAGAAAATGTTCCAAAAAGTAATGAATGCATGGAGTTTTAATTACAAATCTTTTGATTGAATGAAATTTTTGAATGCTTAAAGCTAAATCTACTTGGATGAATGCAAGTTATTTGAATTTCATGAAATATTGTTGAAGATTTGTTGATTTCATGAAGTTATCGAATGAATGGATGAAGATTATTTGCATATCTTTATGATATCATTTGATACCTTAAAATCCATTTACCCCTCGTGTTTAACAACATTATCACAACAAACCCTGAGTGAACCTAGTGCGTCAAGAACTGACATAAACGAGCCTTGGGAAAGCTGAGTTAGCCTTAGATTTAGGTTTTCCTGGTGCAATCTTTCAAGAAAGATAGGTTTCGGTGGTGTGTCTGTGAGAATTTATTTGTTTGTTGGTGTGCAACTAACATCCGCGTCAACAAAAACCATAGTGGTTTTTCTCATTCACAAATATATATATTCAGGCCTTTTCATTTGGGAAGATGGATTTGGGAGTTTTGTAGGTGATATGGGGAGATGTTGTTGGATTGAAGAGAGGATTTGAAGACTCCATTGTTGTAGATTTCTATTTTCATAAAGGCCATATTTTTGGGAGCTAGTGATCTCTACATTTTGAGAGATAGTGAGCTAGTGAAGTTTTTGTGAAGGGATCTTGAGAGCTTCATCTGAAAGAAGGTAGAAAGAGACCAAAAAGTCTTTTTTGTTGTAGGTTTGAAGGTGTACTATAGTAGCAAGAAGATTGGTGATTTCATAGTTTGATTGTAGCAGTGATTTCTAATGAAGATTGCAAGTTGAAGGAGCTAGAATTGGGTGAAATAAGAGAGATTGAGGGAGCCCATTTTGTATTTGATTTTTTTGTCATATTTCAGTTTGATTTTAGATTTATAATTTTTTTCATCAACCTATATGGCTGCAAAAAAAATTATTTTCAAAAGTTCTTTGTTGTTATGTAATTGAAGGAGATTTTGAATAAACAAAGAAGAACACTTCTTGCTGCTTTTTGTGTTGTTTCAAACCATTTACAAGATGCATTTTCAAATTATTGTGATTATGTGAATGAGGGTTGGATATTACCTTAATCACTCATTCTCTATTGGTTTCATTATATTCAACATTTTATTTGGAAAACTAGCTCTTAGAATTAGATCCATGTGATGACTAATAATCCTTAAAGTAATAATATTTCTTCTGGCATGTTTTTAGATATGGTATCCTTATATTCTTCCAATAATTGTGAAATCTCTTAAGGTGCATCCTCTTTACTTTTTTTGGTAATCCCTTCATTTATAATGATAAATGTCTTGGGAATCAGTGTAAAACACAAAAATTTCCATGCCTTAGTCCATCCAAAAAGTTTCTTACATTTACCAAGCATATCTTGGTATTGCTGCAAAATTGATATTCGCTATCCTTTAATGGGATTAGTCTATGTCTCGAGACATTCCTAGTTATAGTATCTATGTTTTCTCTCCCATAATGTATGGCCTACAAATCAAACTATAAATACCTTCCCAATAGTAAGTGACACACATTCATTGACACTATATCACACAAGACTTCATCATGATAACTACTTATCTTTAAAATATTACCTTGCACTATTCATCAACCATTACCTTATGTTCTATTTTAAACCAAGCAATTGTTTAAGGGTGCATATTTATATCTCTTTATTTTCACTTCTTCAACCATTTATTGTGATACCAAGTTGTATGTGCTTCCTCTATAAATGATTACCATGCAACACATCTCCTCTAATTTGCATATAGTTCTAAATTTGTTATTTATCTATACAAGGCATTCTCCCTCAAGGAACTTTATTAAGGTTGTTATCATCATTAGTGATTCTCCATGTTCAGGTTTTTTATTTGGCTCATATGAATGGTTGGTTTCTTCTTTTCCAAATGTATAGTTCTAGTTCTTGTTTCTTGCCACTTTTCTTTGTCTTTGAAGTATTCAAATGTTATGTTCCCTTTTTCTCTAAACTTGAAGAATGGTCCACTTATGGGTATTTTATCATCTTTTATATATCTTTATTTTCCTCTCTCATATCCATCTTTATAGTATGCATCTCCTTCTCATTTGTCTTTGTAGTAGTAGCTATATATCTGTAGCATTTTTGGTAGGCTTCATGATTTTTTTCTTCATTGTGGTACACACCAATGCTTCTATGGTAGAAATTGTTATCGAGCTCATATCTTCATGGTAGTATCTTCTATATCACCATAATATTACCTCTCACTTTGGGATATCCCTTAGTTTCCTCCTTATTGGTTCTCAAACCTATTTTTTACTTGTCTTCCACCTTGATCACAAATTGGTATGCTTCTTCTATGGTGGCCAACATGACCATACTTATCTCTTCTTGAATAATTTTCCTCAATCAATTAATATGTATTGTGACATTTTGTTTCAATATTTCATTGTGTCTTGTACTAATTATCAAATTATGAAATTATGTTATTTATTCTTTCATAGTTGTGTCCCTTTTCCTAAAATTTTGTAACTTATTTATTAGTTCCATCTCATAGTCAATAAACATGAATTTTCTTTTCTATTTTAAAATCATCCTCTCTCACTTATTATTATTTCCTATTTCTTTGTGATTTTACTTCCTTACACCAAACAATAGAATGTCCTTTTAGCTTGTCTTCACAATCTTAATCATCTCAAGGCCTTCAATATCATCATACTCAAAGTACTCATCCAACTCATTTACCCAATCAAACATCTCTTCTAGATTATAATTACTATAGTATTTTGGAACATACATTGTAGATCTTTTTATAATTCCCAATCTTTGACTTTTCTTCCTAATATTTTATGTCAAATTTGTGGCTCGCAATAGAATTTATGTCATTGATCTATGATAATCCAATGATGTATATGTAAATATATTTAAATTTATAAATTCCTCAAGTAACTTAATCATTATCATTTATCATTTGATATTTTCACCACCGACATTATTATGTTTCAAAAACTTACTAGCATATTCGCTAAATAATTAATTTTATAGTTTTGAATATTTATATACTTCTCCACTTAACTTATTTTATTTGTTTGAATACAAGATTAATTCACCAAAAAAATATTTTATTTTTTTTAATACAAGTTTAATTCAACAACGATTTTTTTTTTTAATACAAGCATAACTCGCTAATGATATTATTTATTTGTTTGAATAAAAATATAATTCACCAATATTTTCTAAAAATTTCTAGTGATTTGAAAATAATTGCCAATAAATTTATATTATTTTTCAAAAAAGAAAGATTCACCAACAAAATTAATATTTTTTCCCAAAATAATGAAAGATTCGCCACTATTTTATCTTTTTTCAGGTGGGGTTTCTTAAATTTATCATTTTACCATACTTCACATGCATTTTTTAGGACCTTCTATAAGAATAAGTTTTAAAAATTTATAGATAATAGATAAGAATCATACTTCATTATCTTGGAGATAATACTTAAGTTGCAAGAGGCATTGCAACTCATGGACATGATAACCTAATTCTAAGTCAAATTAGGGGAGTAGGGTGAAGGAGGTAGTAAGGAGTAACACATTTTAGGTTGATGCAAGATACATTGTTGTCATCATTACTCTAATATTAAAATTTATTAGATATAGGGATGTTACTACACCCATCCTTAAAGAGGTGTATGAATGCATTGAAAGTATGCTTGGTCAAATCAAGGCCATTGCACAAGATAAAGACCGCATATTATAGTTCTACAATGAACATATTCAAACAATTATTTATTTACAATGAGAAAATCTTAAGACTCCCTTGCACATGGTTTCTCATGCATTATGTCCAAAGTGGTATGTGCAACTTGGCCTAGCAGAGTTAACCATATAAAAGATGCTAAGTTGAAGATGGGGTTCATAAAGGGCACTTAAAAGATGTATGATTTTGCATAGGCCGACATCACTTATACTAAGTGAGAAAAATAATTCTTAGGGGATATCTAGAAGAGGCTAATATGGCTAGTGAGGTTATGGCACTAGAGGATCTAATGCTATGGCGGACTATGCATGAGCCTAATTCTTTCACAACCACACAATCTACTTTTTTACTACACTAGGTTTATATTTCTTTACTACTAAGAGGAGCTAGTCTACTTATAGCTTCATTCTCTATTAATAAGAAAAAACTTACCACTAAGAGGGTGAAGAAGTTTGTAGTTATGCATAGTGTCTTGTTTCTCATCTTTGATAACATACTTATGTACAACAAGAGTCTAATAGTCCGATGAGATGTAGAGCCAAAGGAGATAGCATAGGTTGATGATGATGCAACACAAATAAGGTTGGTTGGTATTGATTTAGAGGAGCTTGACCTTAAGGAATATAGTAGTTCAAGTGATGAGAAGGTTGGTGCAGTCTCTAGAGATAAATGATGATTAAAGACATTGGACCATTAATCAATTGTATTTAAATTTTTAACTTTGAATGTAATCATTACTTTAAATATAATAATATATTTGACATTTTTATTATTCAATTCAAAAATTTAAATGTTTTAAAATTTCATTTAATATTTCTTATATATTTTTAATAATTATTTTTTAAATACTATATATATTTATCTCATCATTATCTCATGATTCTCATAGTTAAACCTTTAATCCTCTGTCCTCAAAACCCATGAAACATAGATAAAAACTCATTTATTTAATAATAATACATGTTAGGTCAACACCAATCATGTGCATAATAAATATTACTTAACACCTAAAATATTGAATATTTGAAAACCCTTGTAGTACTAGTTGTGATTGTATCTGATTGTGAGGATGTGAAGCTACAAAAAATTAAACTATATCATTTATCCTTGTATGCCTTTGGGATTTTTATCAGCTCCTGTAACACCCCGAAATTGTATAGTTACTATTTTAGCAATGCCCAAAGCATTTTGATTGTAAGGAAGGATTTGAATGAATAAAATGTGTTGAACCTTGTTATCAATTTGAGAATCTTTTTTACATGTTATGATTGGCTCATTTTGTGTTCTTAATTGATATTATTCTTGGATAAAGTAATGCATAAAAGAGAGTAATTAGTCTTGTTTTTATAATTGATTTATATACTGCAAATGTTATGAGCAAGTAACTATCGTGGTTTTCTGCCAATGGATGCAGGAATAGTAACTATTCCTCCATTCGGAGGGGAGACATCACTCGAGAGAGGGGCTTGGTCGGATAACCGGTAAAGTTAATCAGTTGAGCATACACACACTTCACTATGGAAATTGGGAACTGAGTCAGATTGAGTTATCCTGATAAGTCATCCTTAGGCTTAGGAGTTTTGGATTACTTCTTTATGCTTTGTGAGTGGTGCTACTTGTTGTCTGACTTACTGTTCTATGAGCCTTGAATGTGAAATGTGAATTGATAAGTATGGTATAGACAGGATGTATATCCATATACGTGTACCACTCATATGTACGTAGCAACAGGTATGACATGTCGATATAGATGTATGATGGGAAATTATTATGCCATACACATGTGTCGACATGGCAAACATATAGATACATACACATGGCTAGCACACCTATAAACATATGCACACTATCTATGATGTTTGTTATAACATTATATGAATGCCTTAAATTTACAGTTAAACATATATATACATGTTTGCACAAACAGGTGTATTGAGAGTATGCTGACTGACTCGCAATACACGTATTTGGATGATTAAATGCAAATATGTATAGATATATTTAAGTGTAAATATATGAATTTTTTTATATATATATTAAATATTATATTTAATATATACGTTATTATAGTTTTACCAGGAATAAATATATAGATATATATGGTAATATTTAAATATTAAAACATTTAAATATAGATATATATATATATATATATATTTATTATGGTAAATAAAACTATAATAAAATATATTTAATATAATACAAAATATAAATATAACATTTTATTTATATTTTAAATAAATAAGATCTTGGAAAATAAATAAATTTGACTTGTATAGTCATTTGGCAAATAATATGTATTTACCATGAGTAAAATAAATAAATGACTTTTATAGTCTTTTTGCTAAAATCGTATGAAGTTTATTTGGTAATGTAAATGTATTTAAACATTGGAAAAAATGTATGAGGATTATCGAATACTTTGTAAAGTATTTAAAAAGGCTAAAGTCACAAAATGTTTATACACCAAAACTTCAAAGGTTTTTGAAGTGAAATAATCAAGATTTATGAACAAAAGGAAATCGCGCGACTCAGAAAAACACACGTGTGTGGCTGCAAACTCACGCCAGGAGACCAGTTCGTAAATACCATCCTCCATTCATAAATGCGTGAGGAAGTTGGGAGAAAAAGGCCAGATGGGTCACATTCTGCCTTGGACATTTTCTGCAATGAACCTCATCCGCCATTTTAGACGCCTAGGCTGGGTAACGCCTGTAGGTGTCCTTCATTCGCATTTTACCATGTGTGTGTTGAAAAGTTCCTCCTAAATAAGGTCGAATTATCTCTCAATTTGCTAAGTAACCTACTAGTTAGCAGTCACTGCATGAATTGACTAGTTCAAATATAAAAGGTGTCAATTCTCATGCCAAAATGTTAGCAGGCATGAGAATTTGAAACCTATATAATGAGCTTGTTACATTGCCATTTCTACCAATTTTCATATCTGCCTTTGAAAATTTTGAATTTCCTTTGAGAGAGCTGTAATTTGTCCTTGTTGTAATCACATTTGTTTTGAGAGAGCTGCAATTTGTCTTTGTTGTAATCACACTTGTTTTGAGAGAGCTGCAATTTGTCTTTGTTGTAACCGCACTTGTTTAGAGAGAGCCACAATTTGCCTTTGCTGTAATCAAAGCCAGTTCACAGTTTTCCATTCCCAAATTGAGAGGACTATGAAATTTACTTGCTGCAATACCTAGAAAATACTCCATCCATGCTGTGAATAGAATTTTGGAAAAGACAGAGAGGGACTGAGTTCAAAAGAAGAAGCTACAGATTGAATTTGATAGCAGCAAGGAAACAAGCATGAGAGAATTATCTTTTAATATTCTGTTATTTTATTTAAATAAATCTACTTGCTTAAATTATGCATTGTTTTGCATTAGGGAATGAAGTAGGGTAGGAAATCACAAGAGAAATTATGTTTCCTATTTTAGCTTGATTTCATAGAGAAATTTTGTTTAAAAAGGAAAAGCTTTAATGCATAGGAAAAGCTTGTTTATTAAGGAATAGCTTGTTTATTAAGAATAGCTTGATTTCATAGGAAAAGCTTGTTTATTAAGAATAGCTTGATTGCATAGGAAAAGCTTGTTTATTAAGGAATAGCCTGATTGCATAAGGAATAGCTTGATTGCATAGGAAAAGCTTGTTAAGAAGGAATAGCTTGTTATAAAGGAATAACTTGTTCAAATTATAAAAGAAATGTTTGAACACTTTTTAGAATTTACTTGATGAATTGAAATTAAGTGAATACTGCTTGATCTCCTTATATAAAGGAAATGAGGAACTAGTTATTAAATACTAGGTCGAGGGTGGAATTAGTACCAAGGTAGTCTAAAGCTTTAAAGTTAGTAGGTTAACTAGGAAAAGCTATGTACTCCATGGATAAATAATTCCATGTTAGGAGTTACCCGAGGGACCCTTGTTGACTGCATTCCAATTCCTGATTAAGTAGATGATGTAGGAAGTCTGGGGTGATTGACTACCCATGGAAAGGACTTAGCCTACGCATAGGATAAGATAGCCTTAAGTCAAATTGAACCTGACTTAGTGCATGTGATAGATGACCGTCAGTTTAAATACTGCCGAAACACTTTGGCCAAAGTAGTGTAGTACACCTACATCCACTTAGACTGTGAGACGATTACACTGTCAGTTCACCGTAGTCCAATTTACATACTAGATTGAGATTGTGAGGACACAAGGATTTACCTATGTAGGACTTCACACTATGCTCAGTTGGTCATACAGAACTGGTTACCCAACCAATCTCTTCGTAGAAGGGAGGGTCGTCTACTTAACAGTATACGTGCGGGGGACCGCATTATAAGTCTGTGGTTGGCAGTAAAGCACCTGAGTGATGTTTCTCCTCCATGGTAGACTTTTGATGAACCAAGGTTTGAAAGGGAAGAACCTGGACCATCTTATTCCTATTTGCTCAAAAGCTTCCGAGCTATGCTTGAAACTTGTAAGATTCTTACTTTGTTATTTATTTGAAAGAAAAGTAATGTTGAATTGCGTACTCTATTATTTACTTGGAAAAGAGAATAATGATGTATTGTGTCAATTATTTCCTTATGATGAAATGTTGCAATAGAATGAAAAGAAAAGTTTTTTTTACTTTATCATTATGTATATCTTTCCTTGTATTTTATTTGTGAAAGTATAATTTTTTTATTTACTTGGTTTGGGGGTTGTTACAGCTCCAATGCCTCTAAAATCACTAAGTTTTCTAGGTTCTACCTATGTTAGCACCCAAGGACTTTCTTGTCCTTTGGACCCCAAACCACCACCTTCATAACTTATTTCTTACTATGGTTTCCCCTCAATTGTAAGTTTTTTTTTTGGTATCACTCAAACTAGGCTTGCATGCATATTTTACACTAGGATTTGGATCCAAGGGTTGGTTTGTTGGTTCCGTATCATCATCAGAATCATCATTGATTTCTTCAAAGGGATTCTTTGTATTCCACAAAATGCTAAATTCTTGATCTTATTTAAGATCTCTTCAAAATTTGCAATAGCTTTCAGATCACCTAGATCCTTCCTCATAACCAAAAGACGCTCATTTTTTTAATATGTCCACCCTACCTATGTGCAAGCTAATATTAAAGACTTTAGCTTTTTTGTAGTAGATGGTTTAGAATCTATTTTATAAAAATTATCATACCTCCTAATTGGCATCTCTACTTCTTTTTGTGGGTGTAATTCCATTATTTTTGCTGAGAATTGTTCAAAATAAATACATTTCTTGAAGTATTAGTTTCCTACATTATTTTTTGACCTCATCCCAAGAATTATTGTTTTTCAATTTTTCTAGTTCAAGGGTTTAATTTAATGTTGAATTCTACTTCCAGTGTTCTTATTGACCACAAAGCCTTAACTTAATTGAATGCCACATGGGTCATATTTCCAATGAGAGACAACTTCAAAATTATTATTTTTAAAATTTCATTAACGACAATGAAAGCTTTTCTCTCGAATGTGAACCCTCCACATGAAAAAGGTAACAAAGGAAATATGCTCTTCTTTCTCTAACTAAAAAAGTATAGTTGGTTTGTGTTGTCCATTTGTTGTGTATATTCCAATGTAAAAACCTTCTCTGTCACATGCATTGGAAGTTTGTAGGGCTCTAATCTTGATCCATAAAATATTATCACAATATGTTCTTCCATGAAGTTTGAATTCATCCAATTTTAATTTTTATTCCAGTTGAGTATAATTTCTACAAGACTTGAGAAATCGAGGCATTGGAGTATTTTTAATTGCTTCATACAATGGAAATAAAAAGTATTCTACAAAATGATTTTAGATCCTCTGATTATCATGCATCTTTATCTTAGGGGTCCACTCATGTACTTGAACCAATCTTCTCGTCTCATCATTCTTATAGGGATAAATCTAAAGCTTTCCTTCCACAAATTTTTAACCAAATTTCACTAGAAATAAATAGAATAATTAGGTTGAGAACCTAAATGTCTTAGTGTTGAAACTAGGAGTGGAACCTCCTTTAATCATTAAAAAATATTTTTGCATGGATTCTGCAATGTGATTAATAAATCTATATTTAACATGTGGATTAATATAATGGATATTATTTACCATTTTAAGGAGGCTTGTATCCACTTCCCCATTACTATCCAATTCAAGGAAAAATACTAACATGGAAATGGTCTCCTAAGCCCATTGTCTAAAGATTTTAATTTTATAAAGAGGCTTATGATTCTTTGGGAATACATGGCCATCTATTTCTATTTTTTGAGAAAAAACAATTTTAGACAGTAGAGAGGCTACTTCATAGTCACTTGCAAGTGTTTCTAGGTTAATATGGATGTCTCCAAGATCTTTGGTTGGAAAACCAAATTTCTTCTATAGTAATGAGTAACATTACTTCCTAGCTATCTTTTTAAGAATTTATTTTCTATTATCATCATAATTTTGGGTGTAAAATATGATAAATTATGGGCAAGGAAAAACCTCAACTTATATCATTAGTCCCAATCAAACTACCTATGGTGTAGTGATACTATTAATTGGTAATGTTTTACTTTTACTAGTTTGTAATTCCTTTGCAACCTTACCCTCACATATAAATCTAATTTTTGAGGTAAGTCTACTATAGATTATAGGATCATAAATACCATGGTACTCATCTATAAAACTTGAGTTTTTAAGTAGACCGACATAGTTTATTTTTTATTTTCTTTACCTTTCCCAATCTTGGGACTAGTAGTGGTGGTAGACATAATTGTAAACCCTCAACCCCAAACCAAAAATATAAACTTTAGGCATATAATAATAGATAAATCAATGGATTATAGTATTTGTGACTTTCACTTACCTCAATAATTTAAAAAGATGAATAGAAAGATTGGTGTGGACTAAATCAATTGCATTCCACAATCTCTCTCATACATTTTTATCTCCTTGACCCTAGTCCCTCACACTTCAAAAATAATGTCACTATATCAATTAGCAGTTGCAAGCTCAATTTCCTATTTGCAATAGTATGGCTTAACTTATTTCATCTTATCCTATATTCCTCAAATAGAAAAGTGAATGAAACATGTTACCTCTTGACTCCGCAATTATTACATGACAATATTGTACTACCACTTCAAATGAATTTTAATGATGGATTACATAGATCTACACATTCAATTAATAAAAATCTCAAACATTGATCTTTAAAAATCGAATAGCTCTAGGGTGATTCCAAACGTTTGATTTCACAAGTCTAGTGCTCCAAATATTTCATTTCAAAATTCAACTACAGTCATCCATTGAACGTTTATTGAATGGTAAAATATTTTTATACATTATTTCTAATTTTTTGAGATATTATTATGTCATATGAAATGAAAATATTTATTATAATTATTTTAATTAGTATATATCAGATTTCACATTTATAGAGTAAACATTCTAATTACTCTCCATGAAAGATATTATAATATTACTTGTAACTTGAATAGACACTAACACACAGAAGAATTATTTACTACAAATGAATATCAAAGAATAGAACACAAATTTATTAGATTGAAAATGAATTACAATGTTACATCCCTTTTTAAAGATGAGTAGATCATGCAAGCTCATGTATAAATTATGATACATGTCACTTTTACATTCGACAAAATTGATACCTATTTGGAAGTGGTGTAATGGAAAAAGTACAAGTGCTTGTTGGATTTTCTCCACCTTGTTATAAAGGTGACAAAGTCACCAAACATTATTTATGGTTGAAGTATTAGTGGTAGTGGAGGAGTGTGCATATGAAGGAGATAATATCCTCAAACCATGGGGCTTTCTAATCAAGCTTCGAAGCTAAGAACATAGAAAATATAATTGTCCTAGATTACTCAACTTGAAGGTGTGCATAAATGAGGTTGATTGGTTCAAACACCATCTAGATGTTGAAATAGTTAACCTAAGCGCTTATAGGTATCCACCAGAAAACACCCTGATACCAAATGGAGGTCTTGAGAATAAGTTGAAGGGGGCATTATTAGATTTTCTACCACCATCTTCAAGTGGGACCAAGCTACAAAGAAAGAAAAGGATGACATTAAAATTCCATAGTTCCTCTTTGAGGGCCATCATACCACCCATACCCAGCGATATTGATCAGAGAAGATTGAAGTTCATTGGGATGGAATTGGAAAGAGCCTATCTCAAAATGGAGCATGAAAATTTGGCAGGTTTCTCTAGAGAAAATATTAAAATACTTATACTCCCACACTCCTAGTGAAATATCTCTTATCTCCCTCAGAGCTCCTCATCTTGGTTCAAAAACTCAACACAAGGACCAAGTGAACCAGATCAACTCCTCTCCAGTTCAATCCATTTTGGGAAAAATTGGACTCTCTTCTCCTATGAAACTACATTACTCAAGGTAGGATAATTTAGAGTATCCCTAATAATACCATGGCATCATCCTTATTAACCTAAAAAAAACTTATCAAGATTCAGAACAGTGCACTCAAAACCATTTTATGGACTTAAGAAAGATTTCAATTAAACTCCCCATCACTCTTTAAAAAAAAGAATTGAGGTTAATCCATCACTCAATCGTTAATTTTATATTTGATCATTAAATATCAAAAAATTATACAATCTACATTCTTGCAAAGCCTTGAAATGTTAGCACACAAGCTTGAAAATATTTCACAAAGCTACACTAACATGTACAATCAACATGATTAATTAAATACTTCTTAATTCTCCAACCATGTAATAGAATCCTCTTTTGAAGTCAACTAGTGTTTCAAAACCTTTTCCACCTTGTATAATCTCACAATAAACCCCAAGCTATAAACTATAAAGGTGTTCCTAAGTCGTGAGAAAGGCCCCACAATTAATATCTGGTCTCATACACTAAGATACCATATTGGCATATTTAGAAACCATGGATGCCATATGCCTAATAAGAACAACTTTATTGGCCTTTAGTTGCCACCTATAAAATTGCATCCAAGTCATGAAGAGGACCCAACAAAAAACACTTAGGCTTAGATATAGTGATGCCATGTTGGACCACCTAGAATTGTTTGAAGATATGTGTCATCATAGCATAATATCACAACCTTGAGAAATAATATTTGATGGATCTTGTGCTTCAAAGGGTCATTATATTACAATGACAATTTGACACATTGTACAACCATTGGTCATTAACATTTTGACAATATGCATAATGAGAACTAAGGAAAACACTTTGGCACAGTCCATGTAGATGATATATGTTATCATAACATATTAACATGGGCTTGATTTGCACAAATATCATGAAACTACAATGTGAAGAGGTGTCGTGCTACAATGAGAAACTGCCACATGGAATATGGTGGCCCCATGGGCAAAGTTGCCAACACAGTTCATTGGGAAAGTACACATGGCATCAAAATGTAAGAGTGCAACTTAGAAAAAAATAAAATTATTCTCGCATTCCAATGAGCGAATATACTCCAATAAAAAAAAAACTTTAACAAATTATTTAAATATTTTTATTAAGTTAAATAATTTTACTATAATAACTTATTTAAAATAATTTAAGGTTATCTTATTTAAATTATTAAACATTACTAAATTTAACTAAATAATCAATTAAACTTTAATCAATTTAAATTTAATATAAATTTATACAAATTACAAAAGACCCTTTGATAGCTAAAATAACATTTTTATAATCAAAATATATTTTATAAGGAGAAAGATGCAAGGCACTTGAAATATATATTGATATAATAGTACAAAAATTACAAAAGTCCCTTTGACATGGATAGAATAATACTTTTACAATGACCCTAAGATGGTTAGCAAAAGGTGTATCATACTTAGAAAAATATCTATATAGAAGCCTTATACAAACTAATTAGGATCCAAAGTTCATGAGTTGTAAAATAGAGTCCCAAAAACAACCCACAAAAATACTTTGAAAATTAAAACTAAGTTGGAGGCCCATTTACGCTTATCAAATCAAGGTAGGAAGCATCAACTTCTAGAATGATTTGAGGATGTTGGGTCAACAAAGGTGGGTGGTGACCTAATAGGAAAATAAGAGCTTGAAATATCTCTTCAATGCACTTTACAAACTCCCCACCTGACTCCCCTCTATGAGCCTGAAGAAAATTTCCTACAATGATGTTGCATGACTTGTGAAGGCCTTGCTTAATAATACTGTAAACACAAATTGAAGGTGGATAAGTCTAGACATGTGTGATCTTGAACATACTACCAACATGAACATTTCTTACCTTAGACAAATCATATTCACAAAGGGCTTTAGAAAATGAATCGTTAGAGATATAGGGCTCCTAGATATAGTAGAATGCTAGCTCTTGGACTATTCCCATATCTTGTATAAGGCCCAATGCATTAGACAATAATGCTAAGGTAATTTGAGAGGGAAATATTATCCATGGGTGGCTTCAGAGTTTCTCATGGATTGATACCACACGCAACACATCCTCCACTTCAATGTAGTCTATTTTGAAGATGGACCCCAACACTTCTACACCAATTAAACTATCATTTGGGGTCTCCCAATTTTCAATTGGCATGAACAATCACTTGTTCAAATGGGTAGATATTGTGATCTTCTCTAGATGAAACATTAGTGCTTGCAAACAACTAGACAAAACCAACGAATGTAACAAAATCTTACCAAAGCTGGAGTTTAATAGCATTTACTTAGGTGAGTTATAATTCATTCTTTTTGAAGGCATTATCAGCACATGAGATAACCATTATAAATTTTATTTGGATTGATAGATGGCTTCAAGAAGAGTACTTCGAAGCATTGAAAAGGAAAAATCTATTGGGAGTGTTTAATTGCAATGAAGGAGGATCTAGTGGACTATGAGAATTAAATGGCCAGTTGTGCCTCATGCTATTTTCAATATTGAATATTAATAAATTTCGCTCACTTTCGATCAAAAAAAGAGAATATTGTTGTTTTTTAAAGATCTCTCACCAATAGATTAAATTAAAAACATCAAGTTGGTGAAGTATATATACATCAAATACATCAACACTCAACCCTTTAGCATTTAATTCACCACAGGCCAATAAAGTTGTTCAACTTTCTAATACATTGAGCACTTCCTAGAGATTTGTTGACACTTATCTCTATTCTAGAAAAATTATGTACGAATTGGGTAAATGCATGGATCTATGACACAATTTTGGCTCTTAAGATGTCACTTTTTTTTTTTAAATCAATAAAATATGATTTGCATGAGAAAATGAAGATCGTTACACTCAAAATTTCAAGATGCATCAAGAAAAAGAGTTGAAGTGCTCTGAGTTTAGTTTCTAAGCTACTAATTCTTTTTGAAATTAATGAATATTAAGGGTCTCAAAAAGGGGGGGTCCCAAAACAAGTCCTAATAAAAATAACATAGTGTTTGAGGGCTCCCCCCTTTTTGATTAACTTTTTTTAGAATTTCAAAAAATTGAATTGTGAGAAATTATCTAACACCATGTAGTTTATCCTCGTTCTTTCAGATAATGTTTTTAATGAATATATAATATTTCATGAATTTTCAAAGTGGACACATCTTGAAAAGCTAAATTTTGAGCGTGCTCTCCCCTAATTTTTTTGAAAACTAATCGAAAATTGATTTTTTATTTTTTCATCACGTGTAGAATCGAGTCCAGTTTTAAAAAATGTAATTTGTTTCAAGTTTCGATGAATGAGTAAAAATCTATCCTAAAACTAGCACATGCTGGTTTTTGACCAAAAATGGAGGCATTTACAAGAGAAGTTATGGATCAAAACCTTAACTAAATCAAAATGAAAAAATAATTATATATTTAGATAGCTAAGAGAGAGGTTAAGGCCATAACAGTTTTTTTATAAAATTGAATTGAAATGTGTGCAAACATGACGGTGAGCACAGCCAGAAATATGTGAAATTTTGTTACCCTTACAAAAAATCATGTCTTTTGCATGAAATGGTTGTCTGAACCTTTGGGTCGTATGCCTAATGCAAAATCCAACCCATTAGGTTGGTATTTCCCAATGCAACCCATTTGGCGAGTGCCAAATTTGGCGCTCACCAAATGGGTTGCTTAATTTGGCTAGCACCAAATTTGGCACTCGCCAAATGTCATTCATGACTTTTGGAATGCATTTTCTAGACTCTTTCATTTTTTGTTTCTCTACCAAGGAAACTATATACATGAAATAAACATTTAAACTTATAAGTTGGCATTTACATATGGACATTTATTTCTTATACATTAAGTTATATTTCATGTATATAGTTTCAAAATGTTTGAGAGTGATTTAAGATCTATAAGAGTTATAATGCAAATTCTAGTTTTTGGAAGATTTAAAAAAAAATCAAACTTAGTCGAATTTTAGTAACTAGCATGTCAAATTTTAGTAATTAGGAGCTTAAATTTCATCTTTCTCTCTATTTCACTCATTTTAGTCTCTTATTCTCTAGACCTCTCTCTCTCACACTATCTCCATCCCTTTATCTGACACTCTCTCCCTTGAGCTCAAGAACTATGTCTCTACATGTTCATCTCTCTCTCCTTCCCTCTCTAATATCTATCTCCTTCCCTCTCTAATATATTTCCCCCTCCCTCCCTCCCTCCCTCCTTCCCTCTCTACATTTATCTATCTCCCCTCCCTCTCCTTCTATCTCTATATATATCTTTCTCTACTCTATATATCACCTCTCTCTATCCCTACCTATCCCTCCCTCCCTCTCTCTCCCCTCTTTCTCTCTCACTCTCTGCTTCCCTCTCTCTCCTTCCCTCTCTACTCTTTATCTCACCATTCTCTCTCCTTCCCTCTATAACTTTATCTCTATCTCACCTCTCTCTCCTTCCCTCCCTTCCTCTCTAATTTTCTCTATCTCCCCCTCTCTCTCCTTCCCTTTCTACTTCCCTCTATCTCACCTCTCTTTTCCCCCTCTCTCTCTCTCTCCCTATCTCTCTTCCCTTCACCCACCTTTTATCTCTACTTCTTGCAATCTAACCTATCCCTTTATACATCTTTCTCTCTCCCCTCTCCTTCCCTCTCAATCTCTCCACCTTCCTCCTTACCTCTCTACTTATCTCTTCATCACACATCTCTATCACCCATCTCACTTCTCTCTCTCCCCTTCCCTCTCTACTCTATTTCTCTCTATCTCACCTCTCTCTCCCTACCTATCCCTCCCTCCCTACCTTTCCCTCCCTCTATCCTTCCCTCTATACTTCTCTTTATCTCCTCCTCCCTCTATCCACCTACCTCTCTTTGTTTTTGTCTCACCTCTCTCTCCATCCCTACCTCTCCTTCTATCTCTCCTTTCATGTATCTATTTCTCTCTACCTAGTTGTCCCTCTATACCTATTTCTCTCTCCCTTCTTGCCTCCTCTCTCTCAATATCTCTACCTTCTTCCCTCTCTACTCTCTCTATCACCTCTATCTCTCTCCTTCCCTCTCTATTCTTTCTATCTCTCCCTCCCTCCCCCTCTTTCTATCTCTCATCTCTCCCTCTCCCTCTCTATCTCTCATCGCCCTCTCTCTACCTACCTCTCTCTCTCTCTTATCTATCTCAACTATCCATCTTTACCTATACCTCCCTCCTCTCTCTCTCTTCCTTCCACCAAACTTCACTCTACATCTCTCTATCTAACTTACCCCTATATACCTCTTTTTCTCTCCCTCTCTCTTTCCCTCTCTCAATCTCTCTACCTTCCTCCTTACATCTCTACTTATCTCTATCACATCTCTCTATCCCTTCCCTCTCTACTTTCTTTTTCTCTATCTCACCTCTCCCTCCCTAAATATCCCTCCCTCCCTCCTCTCTCTATCTCACATCTCTCTCCCTCCCTCTCTACCTCTTATTCCCTCTCTCCTCCCCTCTCTATTGCTCTTTATCTCCCCCCCCTCTCCTTACCTACCTCTCTCTCTATTTCTCTCTCTCACCTCTCTCTCTAAATCCTTATCTCTCCCTCTATCCCTCCATCTCCTTCTTATTCAAAAATCTTGGAATCATATTGCATTTCTTTTTCCATATCCTTCAAAAACTAGTTTTTTTTCAGTAAACAACATTTTTAAGAAGTGACACTCACCATATAACGCATAACTTTTTTTCCATGAAGGATAAAATTCTATTTTTTTAGAATTTAGATTTGTAACTATGATATCTAGTGCTTCCAATTGGTTTCATAGTTTTTTATTGAATATGTTTTCCTTAATAGAGTTTCGAAGTCAAACCAATTATAATTCAGACATAGGCGAACTGTATAACACGTAATTTTTTTTGTATGTATCTAGATTCAAATTTTTTTGTTGGATCAAGGACTTCAATATTTAGTGCACTTATATTTTTCAAAAAAAATTATAATATGCTATTTTTCCACGTGTGTAGAACAAAGAGCTTGATTTTCGGTGAAAAACCTATGTTTAATAAAACTAAAAAAACAAATACATAATAAAACCAAAACATATTAAATTATATTCATTGGATAACTTGTTCTGAGGACTACCACCATATAGTTGGGTCTGTGAATTATCCTCCATTTTCATCCTCAACCCGAGCTTCAAAGCGCAAAATTCTGAAGTTTTTTGGTGCTTGAGGGGGAGAAGGGCGGAAAGGGGGGTTCAAGCAAACCCCCTTTCCACAAGCCTTCTCTTTTGGATTTTTTTCTAGAATGGTGGGGCCCATCATTTAAATAGGTTCGCTCGAAGGGGGGTTCTATCGAACCCCCAAAAACCATTTTTTTGTGCATGGGGTCATTTTTTTCAACTTTTCCTTCCTCACTAGAATTGTAAACCACTTTTGTGGGTTTACCCTCTCTACCTACCTATCCATCTATACCTCATTCTCTCTCCCTCCTCCTCTCTCTCAATATCTCCACCTTCCTCCTTCTCTCTCTAACTTCTCCCTCCCTTCCCCTCTCTCCTTCCCTCTCTACTCTATCTCTATCTCAACTCTATCTACCTACATATCTATCCCTCCCTCATCTTTTTATCTCTCATCTCTTATCTCTCCCCTTGGGCTCTCTCTCTCTCTTACCCCCTCTCCCTCTCTCAAGTCTCTCTCACTCATTCAGTCCTATCTCTCTCCCCTCTACCCTTAACACTCTACCCTCTATCTCTCTCACACTCCCTCCCTCTCTCTCTCACTCCCTCTATCTCTCTCCCCTCTCCCCTTAACCCTTAAACCCTCTAACCTCTACCCTCTACTCTTAACTGTCTACCCTCTATCTCTCTGCCTCTCCCTCTCTCTCTCTCAAGTATATCCCTCCTACCCTCTCTCCCTCTCTCAAGTCTCTCACTCCCTCTACCCTATACATTAGACCCTCAACCCTAATCCTTCAACCATATACCCTCAAACCTATACCATAAACCCTCTAACCTCTACCCTAAACCCTCAACCCTAAACCCTTAAACCTTCTACCTTCTACCCTCAATCGAATATCCTCTACCCTCAACCCTTATCACTAAACCCTATACTGTCAACCCAATACCCTAAACGATCAACCCTATATGTCCTCAACCCTCTATCCTATGCATTGGATCCTCAACCCTCATATATCTCTATCCCTCCCTCCTCTTCTCTCCTCTCTATCTCACTTCTCCCTCCATCTCTCCCTCCATCCTTCCCTCCCTCTCTACCCTAATCCCTCAACCCTATATCCTCAACCCTTAAACCCTTAAACACTCAACCCTAAGCCCTTAACCCTTAAACCTTCAACCATTTACCCTCAACTGAATACCCTCTACCCTCAACCCTTATCCCTAAACCCTAAACCCTCAACCCAATACCCTAAACAATCAACCCTATACTCTCAATTCTCAAACCTCTACCCTATACATTGGATCCTCAATCCTCATATATATTTGTCCCTCCCTCCTCTTCTCTCCTTCTCTCTATCTCACTTCTCCCTCCATATCTCCCTCCATCCTTCCCTCCCTCTCTACCCTAATGCCTCAACCCTATACCCTCAACCCTTAAACCCTTAAACACTCAACCCTAAACCCTCAACCCTTAACCCTTAAACCCTCTACCCTCTACCCTCAACCCAATACCCTCCACCCTCAACCCTATACCCTCAAACCTTAAACCCTTAAACCGAAGTAAACTCTCTACCCTAATCCCTCAACCATCAACCCTTAATCCCTCAACCTTTAAACCCTCAACCCTCTACCCTCAAACCTCAACCCTTAAACCCTAATCCCTCAACCCCTATACCCTCTACCCTATACATTGGACCCTCAACCATAATCCATCAACTCTATACCCTCAACCCTCTACCCTCAACCTTAAACCCTCAACACTAAACCCTCAACACTAAACCCTTAAACCCTCTACCCTCTACCCTCTAACCTATACATTAAACCCTCAACCCTCAATTCGCAACCCTCAACCCTTAATCCCTCAACCCTAGATAGGTAGGGAAACATAGGTGAGATACAAAGTGATGAAGGGAGAGGTAGGAAAACAGAGGGAGAGAGAAGATAAATATAGGTAGAGAGGGAAGGAGATGTAGAGAGAGGAGAGAAAGAGAGAATTAGAGAGGGGAGAGAGGGATAGGTAGGGAGGAGATAGAGGTGAGTGTGTCAGAGAGAGAGAGGGGGGGGAGAGGGAATGAGAGTAGAGAGGGAAAGGGTAGAGAGAGAGGTAGAGGAAGGGAGAGGAGAGATAGAGAGTAGAGAGGGAAAGAGGTAGGGAGGAGACATAGTTGAGAGATAGAGTGATGGAGGGAGAGGTGGGTAAAGAGAGGGAAGGAGATATACAGAGAGATGACAGATAGAGAGTAGAGAGTGGGGGGATGGAGGGAGAGGAAAGGAGGAGATAGAGGTGATTTTGTGTGAGAGGGAGAGAGAGAGTGAGAGGAGAGAAAATGAGGGGTGAGAGGAGAGAAAATGAGGGGAAAGAGGAAGGGGGAGAGAGAGAAAGATAGTAGAGAGGGAAGGAGAGAGTAAGAGAGAAAGAGGGGGGAAGGAGAGAGAGAGAGGTGGGTAAGTGCAAGAAGTTGAATCCACGAAACATGGAAGTTTTTGCCTCAGCCAAAAAAATGAAATTGGCATTGCAAAAATAGGATACCGTTTTTAATAAGATCTCGTTTTGGAAATTTTCCAAAAATGGAAATTTCCATTTTTGGCAACTTTTCAAAACGGGATCCCGCTTTGAAAATTTTCGTTTTGGAAACTGTCCATTTTTTTTTTTAAATCCATCTTTGGAAAGTTTTCAAAAGATCCCGCTTTTGAAAACTTTCCAAAATGGAATTTTTTATTTTTGGCAATTTTCAAAACGGGATCCCGTATTGTAAAAGCATAAAAAATTATTTTTTAATAAATTTTTAAAATTTGAAATTGGTTTTGCTTGGTGGTCAAGTTTTTGCCTCGGATTTTGGTTCGAGAAAAGCATTGGGAGTCGGAACCTAGGCCTTCAACTTGGTTTGACCTGCAAGTTGAAGGTTCTAACAATGTCAAAGAAAAAACCGAGTTTGGACATATGGCTGACAACTTTTTTTGTAGAATTTTTTGATGAAATTAAAACCCATTTTAGATGAGACAATGTAGATTCCAAATATTTAATTTTTTTACAATTGGAATATTTTTTCTATTTTTCAATTAATTTCTGATGAAATTGGTCCATAAACTTTAAATATCAGTGTTTTTTATTATTTTAATAACTTTTGATCAACACAACATTTTGACGAACGAATTGTACAAGAACAAACTTCAGACAATTCTTTTCAATTTAAAAAAAAATTTGAAAAAAATGATAACTTTAGGTCATCTTATGCGTGTCGTACACGACGATTTTTCTAAACGACAAATATGCTTGATAAAAAATTAACAAAAAAAAATATTCAATAAAAAATTACAAGAAAATATCCAGGACAAGCTTAAGTGAGTCAGAAATCTTTTCCCAAAATGATTTAGAAAAAAATGATTATTTAAGTCAAAATATGGATGTCATACAAGTGCATGGTATGGTAAAAAAAATGACTTTTAAATAGTGGTTTTTACAAAAGCCTATTGAAACTCAATTTGTACAATCTGGGTATTGAAATAAATTGTATATTTGGAAATTAGACTCTGAGTACTAAATTTTATTATTAGTGACTTGTTTGAATATTTCATCTCTAAGTGCTTCAAATTTTAAGGTCAAATATGTCAAACTCTGAAAATCAGGGAAAACACTTCCACTTTTTGTCCAAAAAGTGGACTCAACTTCTTGCCAGCACCAAGGTATAGAGGGTGGTAGGTAGTGGAGAGAGAGGTAGGTAGAGAGGGAATGAGAGAGGGAGGGATAGGATGGAGAGAGGGAAGGAGGGGGAGTAAGATGGAGAGATAGTGGTGAGATAGAGAGTAGAGAGGTAAGGAGAGAATGTGAAAGAGAGATCAAGAGAGAGAGGGAGGTTGGAGGGAGGGAGAGGTAGAAAGGGATAGGTGAGACAAAGAGAGGGAAGGAAGGAAAGTAGGATAGAGAGAGAATGGTGATTTAGAGAGTGAGGGAAGGAGGAAAAGTGGCAGAGAGAATTGTGATTTAGAGAGGAAGGAGTGAGAGGTAGGGATAAAGATAATGGGGAGATAGAGAAGGAGAGAGTGATAGAGAGACAAAGAGAGAGACATGTAGAGGAAGGGAGAGGAGAGATAGTGAGTAGAGAAGGAAAGAGGTACAAGGAAGGAGACATAGGTGAGATAGAGAGGGATGGAGAGTGAGAATGATGGAGGGAGAGGTAAAGAGTAGAGAGGGAAGGGAGGGAGGGAGATAGAGGTGTGTGTGTGAATGAGAGAGAGAATGGTGAGATAGAGAAAATGAGCAATTGAGAGAGAAAGAGGGGGGAGGGTTAGAGGGACAATAGTGAGAGAGATTGAGAGGAGAGACAAAAAGAAGGGGAAGGAGGGTGAGGTCGAGAGAGGGAGGGAGATGAGAGATACAGATAAGTAGAGAGGGAGGGAGATAGATGTTTTGTGTGTGTGAGAGATAGATAGAGAGAGTGGTGAGATAGAGAGGAGAGAGTGAGAGGGAGGGAGAGAGAATTATGAGATAGATAGGAGAGAGTTAGAGAGAAAGAGAGGGAAGAGAGGGATAAAGAGTGAGAGAGAGATGTAGGTAGAGGGAGGGAGAGGAGAGATAGAGAGTAGAGAGGGAAAGAGGTAGGGAGGGAGATAGGTGAGATACAAATTGATGGAGGGAGAGATAGGTAAAGAGAGAGAGAGAGGGTAGATAAAGATAAGTAAAGAGGGAAGATGTGGAGAGAGAGAGAGAGAGAGAGAGAGAGAGAGAGGGGAGGGAGGGAGGTAGATGTAGGGAGGAGATGGAGGGGTGTGTGTGAGAGGGGAGAGAGGAAGGGATAGAGAGAGAGAGTGGAGAGATAAAGAGTAGAGAGAAGGAGAGAGTTTGAGAGAAAGATGATACAACTTGCTAACTACTAAAATTTGACCTCCTAATTACTAAAATTTGACATGTTGATTACTAAAATCTGACTATCTAAAATTTTAAAGATATTCCATAAACAGGTAAGTGCACCAATCTGTGACACAATTTTGATGCCAAATTGCAAAAAAAAACCCATAATAAGCCATATTGCGCTCGCCAAATTTGAAAAGTGCCACATTTGGCGAGCGCCAAATTTGGCGCTCTCCAAATGGCTTTACCATTTTGCAAGCGCCAAATGGCTTGAATTTTGCAATTAGTGAAAAAGTGTGAGTTCTCTTTATTTTTGCGATGAATTTTGGAATGCATTTTTCTAAACTCTTTTTCTCTTCCAAGGAAACTATATACATGAAATAAACATTTAAGCATAATTTTACATTTACTTTCTTATACTTTAAGTTATATTACATGTATATAGGCAGGATGTTTGAGAGTGGTTTCAAATCTCTAGGAATTATAATGCAAATTCTAGTTTTTGGAAGATCTTAAAAATTTCAGACTTAGTCAAATTTCAGTAATTAGCAATTCAAATTTCAGTAATCAGGAGGTCAAATTTTAGTAGTCAAAAAATTGTATCAACTTTCTCTCTTCTTATCTCTACTCTCTATCTCTCCACTCCCTCTCTCTCTCTCTCCCCTCTCTCTATCTCTTTACCACCTCTCCCTCCATCACTTTGTATCTCACTTATGTCTCCCTCCCTACCTCTTTCTCTCTCTACTCTCTATCTCTCCTCTCCCTCCCTCTACCTACATCTCTCTCTCACTCTTTATCCCTCTCTTCCCCCACTTTCTCTCTAACTCTCTCCTCTTTATCTCATAATTCTCTCTCCCTCCCTCTCACTCTCCCCTCTCTATCTCACCACTCTCTATCTCTCCTCTCCCTCCCTCTCTCGACCTCACCCTCCCTCCACTTCTTTTTGTCTCTCCTCCCAATCTCTCTCACTATTGTCCCTCCCTCCCTCCCCCTCTTTCTCTCTCAATTGATCTTTTTCTCTATCTCACCATTCTCTCTCTCTCACTCACACACACACCTCTATCTCAGTACCTATCCCTCCCCTCTATACTCCTTATCTCTCCTCTCACTTTCCCTCTCTATACATACCTCTCCCTCCATCGCTCTCTCTCTCCATCCCTCTCTATCTCACTTATGCCTCCTTCCCTACCTCTTTCCCTCTCTACTCTCTATCTCTCCTCTCCCTTCCTCTACCTACCTCTCTCTCTATCTCTCCATCCCTCTCTTTCTCTCTCACTCTCTCCTCTCTATCTCACCATTATATCTATCTCTACCTATCATCCCCTCCTCTCTAAATCACCATTCCCTCTCTCCTAGTTTCCCTCCTTCCCTCTCACTCCCTCCTCTCTAAATCACCATTCTCTCTCTATCCCACTTTCCCTCATTCCCTCTCTATGTCTCACTTATCCCTTTCTACCTCTCCCTCCCTCCAACTTCCCTCTCTCTTTATCTCTATTTCTCATTCTCTCCTTACCTCTCTACTCTCTATCTCACCACTCTCTCCATCTCACTAGATCCCTCCTTCCCTCTCTCCCTCCTATCCATCCCTCTCTCCTTCCCTCTCTACCTACCTCTCACTCCACTACCTACCACTCTCTCCCTCACCCATATTTCTCTCTTACTCTCTCCTTCCCTCTCTACTCTATATCTCTCCCCCCTTCCCTCTCTAATCTATTTCTCTCTCTCCCCATTCCTCTATCCCCTCATTTTCTCTCCTCTAACTCTCTCTCCCTCTCACACATTCACCTCTATCTCCTCCTTTCCTCTCTCACCATCCCTCCACTCTCCACTTCTCTCTATCTATCATCTCTCTCTACATCTCCTTCCCTCTATATTTATCTTTATCTCCCCTCTCCCTCTCTTTGCCTACTTCTCCCTCCATCACTCTATATCTCAATCGTGTCTCCTCTCTCTCTCTCTCACACACACACACCTCTATCTCCTCCCTACTTGTCCCTCCCTTCCCTCTCTAATTCTCTCTATATCTCCTCTCTCTACATCTCCTACCCTCTCTACCTATATTTATCTCCCCTATCCCTTTTCTTACCTACCTCTCCCTTCATCACTCTGTATCTCACCTATGTTCCCCTACCTACCTAGGGTTGAGGTATTAAGGGTCAAGGGTTGATAATTGAGGGTTGAGGGTTTAATATATAGGGTAGAGGGTAGAGTGTTTAAGGGTTGAGGGTTGAGGGTAGAGGGTAGAGGGTATAGGGTAGATGGTAGAGGGTTGAGGGTTGAGGGTTGAGGGTTTAAGGGTCAAGGGATCAAGGGTTGAGGATTGAGGGATTAGGGTATAGATTTTACTTGGGTTTAAGGGTTGAGGGTATTGGGTTGATGGTAGAGGGTACTGGGTTTAGGGTAGAGGGTATCGGGGTGAGGGTTGAGTGTTTAAGGGTTTAAGGGTTGAGGGTATAGGGTTGAGGGATTAGGGTAAAGAGGGAGGGAAGGATGGAGGGAGAGATGGAGGGAGAAGTGAGATAGAGAGGAGAGAATAGGAGAAAGGGATAGAGATATTTGAGGCTTGGGGATCTAATGTATAGGATAGAGGGTTGAGAATTTATGGTATAGGATTTATGGTTTAGGGTATTGGGTTGAGGGTAGAGGGTAGAGGGTAGAGGGTAGAGGGTAGAAGGTTTAAGGGTTTAGGGTTCAGGGTAGAGAGTTTAGGGTATAGGTTTAAGGGTATATGGTTGAAGGATTAGCATTGAGGGTCTAATGTATAAGGTAGAGGGTATAAGGGTTTAGGGTTTAGGGTTTAAGGTTTGAGGATTAAGGAATTAAGGGTTCAGGGTTGAGGATTGAGGGTTAAGGGTTTAATGGTTTAGGGTTTAAGGGTTGAGGGTCAAGATTTTAAGGATGAGGGTAGATGGTTGAGGTTATATGGTTGATGGATTAGGGTTCAAGGTCCAACATATAGGGTACAAGGTATAGGGGTTGAGGTTTTGGGGTTAAGGGTTTAGGATTGAAGGTAGAGGATTGAGGGATGAGGGTTTAAGGGTTAAGGGTTTAGGGATTAGGGTAGAGAGTTTAATTGGGTTTAAGGGTTTAAGGGTTGAGGGATTAGGGTTGAGGGTATTGGGTTGAGGGTAGAGGGTAGAGGGTTTAGAGGTTTAGGATTTGAGGGTTGAGGGTTGAATGTTTAGGGTATAGGGTTGAATGTTCAAGGTTTTAAGGGTTGAGGGATTAGGGAAGAGAAGGTGGGATGGAGGGAGGGAGAGATGGAGGGAGAGTCTTGAGAGAGAGAGGGATGAAGTAGGAGAGAGATAGAGGTTAGACAGTTAAGGGTAGAGGGTAGAGGGTTTAAGGGTTTAGGGGAGAGGGGAGAGAGATAGAGGGAGTGAGTGAGTGAGTGAGTGAGAGAGAGACCTGATAGAGGGAGAGGGGGTACGAGGGAGAGTCTTGATAGAGAGAGTGAGGGAGGGAGTGGGAGAGAGATAGAGGGTAGAGGGTTAAGGGTAGATGTTTAAGGGTTGAGGGTAGAGGGTTTAAGGGTAGAGGGGAGAGACATAGAATGAGTGAGTGAGTGAGTGAGAGAGAGAGACTTGAGAGAGGGAGAGGGGGTAGCAAGGAAAGAATTGAGAGAGAGAGAGGGGGAGGGAGTGGGAGAGAGATAGTGGGTAGAGGGTTTTAAGTGTTTAGGGTTTAGGGTTAAGGGTAGAGAGAGAGAGAGGTAGAGAGGGAAAGAAGGTAGAGATATTGAGAGAGAGGAGACAAGGAGGGAGAGAGAAATAGGTAGGAGGGAGTGAGAGACCTAAGAGAGAGAGAGGGGTAAGAGGGAGAGTCTTGAGAGAGATAGGGGGATAAGGGAGAGTCTATATATCTCCCCTCCCTCTCTCTCTCAAGTCTCTCCCTCCTACCCCCTCTCCCTCTCTCAATTCTCTCTCTCAGTCACTCCCTCTATCTCTATCCCCTCTACCCTTAACCCTTAAACATTGAACCCTCTACCGTCTACCCTTAACCATCCCACCCTCTTTCTTTCTCCCAAGTCTCTCTCTCCTATCGCCTCTACCTCTCTTAGTTCTCTCTCACTCACTCACTCACTCTCTCTATATTTATCCCCTCTACCCTTAACCCTTAATCCTTTATCCTTAACCCTTAAAACCTAAACCATTAAACCCTTTTACCCTCTACCCTTAACCCTAAACCCTAAACCCTTAACCCTCCCTCCCTCTATCTCTCTCCAGCACCCTCCATTCCTCTTCAACCCTATCCTCCTACTCTCTCTTCTCTATCCTCTTCCTCTTAGGGTCTTTTCAAATATCTTGTCTTCTTCTCCTCTGCTCTTGTTAAACCCTAAACCCTTAGTCCTGCACTCTACCCCATCCTCGATGCCTCTATCTCTCTCCCACTCCCTCCCTCTCTCTCTCAAGTATCTCCCTCCTAACCCCTCTCCCTCTTTCAGGTAGAGGGTAGAGGGGAGAGACAAAGAAAGTGACTAAGAGAGAGATACTTGAGAGAGGAAGAGGGGGTAGGAGGGAGAGGGTTGAGAGAGAGAGAGATGGAGGGAGTGGGAGAGAGATAGAGAAAGGGAGGGTAGAAGGTTTAATGGTTTATGGTTTAAGGGTTTAGGGTTAGAGGGTAGAGGGGAGAGGGGAGAGAGATAGAAGGAGTGAATGAGTGAGAGAGAGACCCAAAAGAGGGAGAGGAAGTAGGAGGGAGAGACTTGAGAGAGAGAGAGGGAGGGAGGGAATTGGAGATAGATAGAGGGTAAAGGGTAGAGGTTAGAGGGTGTAATGTTTAAGGGTTAAGGATGGAGGGGAGATAGATAGAGAGAGTGAGTTAGAGAGAGAGACTTGAGAGAGGGAGATGGGGTAGGAGGGAGAGACTTGAGAGAGAGAGGGGAAGGGAGTTGGAGAGATAGAGGGTAGAGGGTAGAGGGTAGGAGGTATAGTTTTTAAGGGTTTAGGGTTTAAGGGTTAAGGGTTTAGGGTTAAGGGTATAGTGGAGAGAGATAGAGGGAGAGAGAGAGAGGGAGGGAGTGGGAGAGAGATAGAGGGTAGAGGGTAGAGGGTTAAGGGTAGAAGGGAGAGAGATAAAAGGAGTGAGTGAGAGAGAGAGACCTAGCAGAGGGAGAGGGGGCAGGAGGGAGAGACTTGATAGAGAGAGAGGGAGGGAGGGAGTGGGAGACAGATAGAGGGTAAAGGGTTAAGGGTATATTATAGAGGTTTTAGGGTTTCGGGTTTAAAAGATAAGGTTTTAGGGTTTAGGGTTTAGGGTTAAGGGTAGAGGGGAGAGATATTGAGGGAGTGAGTGAGTGAGTGAGTGAGTGAGGAGTGATAGACCTAAGAGAGAGAGAAATGGTAGTCCAAGGAGAGTCTTGAGAGAGATAGGGGGATAAGGGAGAGTCTATATATCTCCCCTCCCTCTCTCTCTCAAGTCTCTCCCTTCTACCCCCTCTCCCTCTCTCAATTCTCTCTCTCTCTCAGTCACTTCCTCTATCTCTATCCCCTCTATCCTTAAACCTTAACCCTAAACCCTTAACCCTTAAACATTGAACCCTCTACCCTTAACCATCCCACCCTCTTTCTTTCTCCCAAGTCTCTATCTCCTACCGCCTCTCCCTCTCTTAGGTCTCTCTCACTCACTCACTCACTCCCTCTATCTTTCTCCCCTCTACCCTTAACCCTTAATCCTTTATCCTTAACCCTTAAAACCTAAACCATTAAACCTTTTTACCCTCTACCCTTAACCCTAAACCCTAAACCCTTAACCCTTAAACCCTAAACCCTATACCCTATACCCTTAACCCTCCCTCCTCTATCTCTCTCCAACTCCCTCCATTCCTCTCTCTCTCTCAACCCTCTCCCTCCTACCCCCTCTCCCCCTATCCCTCTCTTAGGTCTCTTTCTTAGTCACTCCCTCTATCTCTCTCTCCTCTACCCTTAAGCCTAAACCCTAAACCCTTAAACCTTAAACCCTCTACCCTCTACCCTTAACCATGCCTCCGTCTATCTCTCTCCCACTCCCTCACTCTCTCTCTCTCAAGTATCTCCCTCCTAACCCCTCTCCCTCTTTTAGGTAGAGGGTAGAGGGGAGAGACAAAGGAAGTGACTAAGAGAGAGATACTTGAGAGAGGGAGAGTGTTGAGAGAGAGAGATGGAGGGAGTGGGAGAGAGATAGAGGGAGGGAGGGTAGAAGGTTTACGGGTTTATGGTTTAGGGTTAAGGGTAGAGGGGGGAGAGAGATGGAGTGAGTGAGAGAGAGACCTTAGAGAGGGAGAGGGGGTAGGAGGGAGAGTCTTGAGAGAGAGAGGGAGGGAGGGAGTGGGAGAGAGATAGAGGGTAGAGCGTAGATGTTTTAAGGGTATAGGGCTAAGGTTAGATGGAAGAGACATAGGAGTGAGTGAGAGAGAGAGAGACTTGAGAGAGGGAGAGGGTGTAGGAGGGAGATGGCTGAGAGATAGAGAGGGTAGAGGGTTTAAGGGTTAATGATTTAGGGTTTATGGTTAAGGGTAGAGGGGGGAGAGATAGAGGGAGTGACTGAGAAAGAGAGACTTGAGAGAGGGAGATGGGGTAGGAGGGAGAGACTTGAGAGAGAGAGAGGGTAGAGGGTTTAAGGGTTAAGGGTTTAGGGTTTAGGGTTAGGGTTTACGAGGGAGAGATAGAGGGATTTAGTGAGAGAGAGAGGGAGGGAGTTAGAGAGAGATAGAGGGTATAGGGTTAAGGGTAGAGGGTAGAGGGTTAAAGGTAGAGGGGAGAGAGATAGGAATGAGTGAGTGAGTGAGTGAGAGACCTGAGAGAGAGAGAGAGGGGGTAGGAGGGAGAGAATTGAGAGAGAGATAGGGAGGGAGGGAGGGAGGGAGGGAGTGAGAGAGAGATAAAGGGTAGAGGGGAGATAGATAGATGGAGTGAGTGAGAGAGAGAGAGAGACCTGAGAGAGGGAGAGTCTTGAGAGAGAGAGGGATCAAGCAAGAGAGAGATATAGGGTAGAGGGCTAAGGGTAGAGCAGAGAGATATAGGAGTGAGTGAGTGAGTGAGAGAGAGAGAATTGAGATAGGGAGAGTGGGTAGGAGGGAGAGACGTGAGATATAGAGAGAGAAAGAGAGAGGGAGTGGGAGAGAGATAGAGGGTAGAGGGTAGAGGGTTTTAAGGGTTAAGGGTAAACGAGAGAGAGATAGAGAGACTTGAGAGAGGGTAGGAGAGAGAGATAGAGAGATAGAGAGAGATGAGGGAATGATATATATGTAGGTAGAGAGAGTTGAGATAGAGATAGAGTAGAGAGGTAAGGAGAGAGGGGAAGGGAGGGAGAAGTTAGAGAGAGAAGAAGGAAGGTGGATATAGATTGAGAGAGGGAAGGATGGAGAGAGGGAGAGAGAGAATGAGGTATAGAGGGATAGGTAGGTAGAGATAAGTAGAGAGGTAAGGAGAGTTGGAGGGAGAGGTAGGGATGGAGAGAGAGAGAGGTAGGTAGAGAGAGTAAAGGGAGATATAGAGAAGTGGAGAGGGAAGGAGAGATGGATGGAGAGGTAGGGATCGAGGGAGAGATAAGGATTTAGAGAGAGGTGAGAGAGTGAAATAGAGAGAGAGAAAGGTAGGTAAGGAGAGGGAGGGGAGATAAAGGGAAGTAGAGAATGGAGGAGAGATGGAAGAAGAGGTAGGGAGGGATAGATAGGTGAGATAGAGAGAGAGGAGGGAGGGAGGGATATTTAAGGAGAGAGGGGTGAGATAGAGAGAAAGAAAGTAAAGAGGGAAGAGGGAGAGAGATAGAGGTGATAGAGAGAAGTAGAGGCATAATAAGAAAGGTAGATAGATTGAGAGAGGGAAAGAGAGAGGGGGAGAAAATGAGGTATATAGGGGTAGGCTAGACAGAGAGATGTAGAGTGAATTTTGGTGGAAGAGAGAGAGGAGGGATGGATAGGTAAAGATGGATAGTTGAGATAGATAGAAGGAGAGAGATATAGGTAGAGAGAGGGAAAAGAGATATAGAAAGAGGGGGAGGGACAGAGGAGAGATAGAAAGAGGGGGAGGGATAGAGAGATAGAGAGAGTAGAGAGGGAGGAGAGAGATAGAGAGAGGTGATAGAGAGAGAATTAGAGAGGGAAAGAAGGTGGAGATATTGAGAGAGAGGAGGCAAGGAGGGAGAGAGAAATAGGTATAGAGGGACAACTAGGTAGAGAGAAGTAGATATGAAAGGAGAGACATAGGGAGAGGTAGGGATGGAGAGAGAGGTGAGACAAAAATAGAGAGAGGTCTAGGTAGATAGAGGGAGGAGGAGATAAAGAGAAAAATAGAGGGAAGGAGAGAGGAAGGAAGAGGTAGGGATGGAGAGATAGAGGTGAGAGAGATAAGAGAGATGAGGGATGAATAGGTAGGGAGAGAGGGGTGAGATAGAGAGAAAGAGAGTAGAGAGGGAAGGGGAAAGAGAGAAGTGAGATAGGTGATAGAGATGTGTGATGGAGCTTAAAATTAGAGAGATAAGGAGGAAGGTGGAGAGATTGAGATGGGAGGGGGGAGAGAGAGATGTATAGAGGGATAGGTTAGATAGAGAGAAGTAGAGAGCAAAGGTGGGTGAAAGGAAGAGAGAGGGGGAGAGAGAGGGGGAGAAAGAGAGGTGAGATAAAGAGAAGTAGAAAAGGGAAGGAGAGAGAGAGGGAGATAGAGAAAATTAGAGAGGGAGGGAGGGGAGGAGAGAGAAGTGAGATAGAGAGAACTAGAGAGGGAAGGAGAGAGAGAATGACAAGATAGAGAGTAGAGAGGGGAGGAGAGAGCGAGGGAAGCAAAGAGAGAGAGAAAGAGAGGAGAGGGAGGGAGGGAGGGATAGGTAGGTATAGAGAGTAAAGAGAGATATATAGAGATTAAAGGAGAGGGATGAGAGATAGAAAAATGTAGAGAGGGAAGGAGGGAGGGAGAGAGATATTGGAGAGGGAAGGAGAGAGAGATGGACATGTAGAGACATAGTTCTTGAGCTCAAGGAAGATATTGTTAGATAAAGGGATGGAGATAGTGAGAGAGAGAGAGAGGTCTAGAGAATAAGAGATGAAAATGAGTGAGATAGAGAGAGAAAGATGAAATTTGACCTCCTAAGTACTAAAATTTGACCTCCTGATTACTGAAATTTGACATGCTGATTACTGAAATTTTACTAAGTTTGAAAATTTTAAGATCTTCCAAAAACTAGAATTTGCATTATAACTCTTAGAGATCTAAAACCACTCTCAAACATCCTGCCTATATATACATGAAATATAACTTAAAGTATAAGAAAGTAAATGTCCATATGTAAATGTCAACTTATACTTAAATGTTTATTTCATGTATATAGTTTCCCTGATAGAGAAAACAAAAATTTAGTTATGTGCGAAGCAGGCCATTTGGCGCTCGCCAAAAGGCCTGCTTTAGACGTGTTAATTAACAAGATTTGCTAAATTTTCTCATATTTTCGACCATGCTCCCCATCTCATTTGCATGCCTTTCAATGCAAGTTTATAAAAAAAACTGTGATAGCGTTAACCTCTATCTTAGCTATCTAAATATATAAAAAAAAAATTATTTTGATTTAGTTAAGGTTTTGATCCATGGCTTCTATTGTAAATGGCTTCATTTTTGGTCAAAAACCAACATGTGCTAGGTTTAGGATAGATTTTTACACGTTCATTGGAACGTGAAACAAATTACATTTTTTGAAACTAGACTCCATTCTACACGTGATGAAAAAAAATCAATTTTCAATTAGTTTGCAAAAAGTTTTGGGGGGAGCACGCTCAAATTTCAGCTTTTTAGGATGTGTCCACTTTGAAAATTCATAAAATATTATATCATTAAAAAAATTATCCGAAAGAAGGAGGATAAACTACATAGTGTTAGCTAGCTAATTTCTCACCGTTGGGATTTTTGAAATTCTAAAAAAAAGTTAACCAAAAAGGGGGGAGCCCTCAGGCGCTATGCTATTTTTTTTGATAAAAACAGGACCTGTTTTAGGCCCCCCCTTTTTGAGACCCTTAATCTTCATTAATTTCAAAAAATAATAGTAGCTTAGAAACTAGACTCAGAGCACTTCAACTTTTTTTGTTGCTGCATCTTGAAATTTTGAGTGTAACTATCTTCATTTTCTCATGCAAATCAGATTTTCCTGATTTCAGAAAAAAAAAAGTGGCATCTTAAGAGCCAAAATTGTGTCACAGATTGATGCACTTACCCAAACTAGAATTTGCATTATAACTCCTAGAGATTTGAAACCAGTCTCAAACATCCTGAAACTATATACATGAAATATAACTTAAAGTATAAGAAAGTAAATCTCCATATGTAAATGTCAACTTATACTTAGAGAAACAAAAGAGAATAGAGTTCACAAACATTCATTGCAAAATTCAAGCCATTTGGATCTTTCCAAATTTGGTGAGCGCAATATGGCTTGTTACAGTTTTTTTTTTGCAATTTGGCACCAAAATTGTGTCACAGATCCATGAACTAACCCAATTTGGTAGTGTCAAAATTTCAGCCCATAATAGAACTTATATTGTTGTTCTATGATCATCCAACAATGTATGTTTAGATCTATTTAAAGTTATAAACTCACCAAGTAACTTAATTATTATCATTTAGCATTTGATATTTTTTCCACTCATATTATGATTTTCCAAAAAAATTACCAGCACATTCACCAAATAATTAATTTTATAGTTTTGAATATTTATATAATCCACCACTGAACTTATTTTATTTGTTTGAATACAAGTTTAATTTGCCAAGAAAACATGTGTTTGAATACAAATTTAATTCATTAATAAAATTATTTTATTTTTTTGAATACAAGCATAATTTATCTCCAACATTATGTTATTTGTTTGAATACAAGTATAATTCACCAAGATTTTCTACAAATTTTGAGTGATTTAAAATTTTCCAACAAAATTAATATATTTTCCAAAAAAAAAGGATTTGCTAATAAAATTAATATTTTTCTCAAAATAAGAAAGATTCGCCAATATTTTAGCTTTTTATAGGTGGGGTTTCTTAGAATTATCCCTACACCGTACTTCACATGCACTATTTAGGAACTCCTCTAAGAAGAAGTTTTAAAAATTATAGATACTAGATATGCATCATACTTCATTCTCTTGTAGAGAATATTTAAGTTGCATGAGGCATTGCAACTAATGGTCATGATAACCTAATTCTAAGTCAGCATAGAGGAAATTAGGGTGAAGGAGGTATTAGCTAATAATTAATTAGTTAATAATTATTTATTATCTATTAATTAATTAATTTTTAATTGTTTATTAGGCTAATTTCACTTTATGCACTTAAGCTAAATTTAAGAGTATTTTTTTACTAGTTTGAACTATTGTTTGATCATTTTGTCTCATCACATAGGATGATGACACTTGTCATGGTCAAAATCTCTTTCTCATTTAGGGTTTTCTGTTATAAGCACTTTCCTTCATTGTAACTCAAGCAAGTTTTTCATTTTGTAAGTTGATTTTTTTTAGGAAATAACAAATAATTATTTACAACTCTCGTGTGTGGAAGGTTTTCTCATTTTTTGTTTGATCTTTCTTTGTGTGTGTTTCTCATTAATCTAACATGGTATCAAAGCATGTATTCAGCAAACCCTTTCTTGATTTTTGAGGGTTTTCTTCAACTAGGGTTATAAGAGCATCAAATCTAGAATCTTCATTTTTTGTAGGTTTTGGACTTGGACATTCTTTGGTGTATGCTGGAGCAAAAAAAAATCACCATTGCATTCAAAAGGTCAAACAAATGAATTTTGATTATAAATTTGTCCAATTTCTCCATCAATAGCTTGTGAGACAAAAAAATTATGTAGGGGCCTATACGACCAATCCATATGGATTTTAAAAAATAGTAAAATATAGAGCACATTTTAGTGTTCCATAATTCATAGTGCTTATTATTATCAATAGTGCTTATCTCATTGAGTGACTTAGCCAATGGTCATTGACTACTTAGGGTCGTAGTTCTACCAACACCACTTGTTTGTCACTCAATCAGAAATGGGTGCCCTAAATCTATACATTTTTACATATTTTTATAAATATGTGCCATAAGGTCATATGGGTGACCAACGCCCAACCCTTGGAGGATAATTTTTTTGCCTTTTCTATCAACTTTAGAAGATTTGGGAAAATCACAATAACTTTTCATGTGGGTGTTGAAATTAGGCAAACACGATATCATCAAAAAGTTGTTTTTGAGAAATATTCAATTGTGTAGGTAGTTTTCTTAGTTTTTTCCATTGGTGTATTATACAACCTATTAAAGTCACAAGTGTTGTTTTCAATCTCAATATCACAAACCAGTTTCTCTATTTATTGTGATCCTAGTGGCGTTGGAAAGGTCTTTCAAAGCTCTTCACAACTATTCATGCACTTTTCTTTTTTTTTTTAAGTACATTTTATTCAATTTTTTGTGTTTTCACATTTTGTTGAATTATTTGGTCATTTGGATCTTGGAAACTTTATGTTTGTATGAGATGACTTGTCTTAGGTCATTCTACATGTATTTCCAACATTTTTTCCTATTTGGCCATTTTAGATGTCTTTTAAATATGCACTTTCTCTATTGTAGATATACTGAGCTAAAGTGTCATTCTGGTGTATCTTTTTCTGGGATTTCACACATCTTGTTGTGCCTTTTGTACTTGCACTATGTTATAACTTAGTACCATGGGGGGTTGTGTAGTTTCTTTTTCCCATCATACTTTTGTCAAGTGAGTGTCCCTTCCACAAAACATCAAATCCTAGTGATTCTTTCCTCATGCATATGTGCCTTGTTTGAACACCCTTTTTCAATTCTAGATACTCTTTTGTGCACATTCAAATGTTCTTGGTTCTCCTTCATGTACTTCTTAGTGACACACAATTTTAGTGGACTTTTCATTGCTCTCCCTTTTCCACATTATGGGGGCTTTCTATATTGGTGCTAATACTTCCTTTGTTTCAATTTGGAGCAATCTATGTATCTAGCTTCTGTTCCTATGGACTAGGTGGATGCAACAATTGGTTACCCATGCATTTTGATGAGATTGCGAATTTTCCATATAGACACTCTTGCATTCCTAAATCTGAAGGTGACCTTCTATTTTCACTTGATCAATGTTCTCCAGACTATCAGTACCTATATTTTCAACTTACATCTTACATGGTTGAGTAGTGTCATTCGAATCACTCATGTAGATTCATGTGCCATTTGTATCTTCAACTGTAAGAATTTTTTCCTTTTTTTCCGTCTAATCATTGTTTGAGTAATGTCATTGGGGGAACTCATATAGATTCTTGTCTTCTTGATCCTAATCATCATCTGTTTGAGAGGAGATTCTTCATTTCAACACTATAGCAATCATCATTTGACAATTGTCTACAACTTCTTCATGCTTCAATGATGTTCTTCATGTTCCTAAATTCTTTTTGGGACATTGTTTGGAGGCTTCTTACTCCTTTATTCTCCTTTCTCTCTTATGGAGAATATTTTTTCCCATTAGGTTTTCTCCTTTTCTCCATTTGTGATAGATTAGATTCTTTGTATATGAGTACTTCATCAATCCTTATTTTTTAGGACCGATTCATGCATTCTTTGCTTTTTATGCATCTATTTTTTAGATTTTTTAGCTACTCCCTAAGTTACACTTAAGGGGGGTGTTAGAGTAATCATTAATTAGCTAAGAATTAATTAATCTTTAATTAATTATTAGGCTAATTTCACTTTATGTGCTTGAGCTAAACTTAGGAGTATTTTTTTCTTTTATTAGTTTGAGCTATTATTAGATCATTCTATCTCATCACATAGGTTGATGACACTTGTCATGATGTAATCCATTTCTCATTTAGTGTGTGCTATTATAAGCACTCCCCTTTATTCTAACTCAAACAAACTTTTCATTTTGTAAAATCTTTCTTTTTAAGAAAATATAAAAATAAAATTATTTGCAACTCTCATGCATGGAAGGAGTTCTCGTTTCCTATTTGATCTTGCTTTGTGCAAGTATTTTTCACAATCTAACATTAAAGAGGTCTATGATTGCATTGAAAGTATGCTTGGTCAAATCAAGACCATCACATAAGAGAAAGATCGCACATTATAGTTATATAATGAACATATTCAAACAATCATTTATTTCTAATGAGAGAAACTCAAGACTCTCTTACATATGGTTTCTCATGCATTAAGTCCAAAAATGGTATTTGCAACTTGGCCTAGAAGAGTCAACCATATATAAGATGCTAAGTTGAAGACGATGTTCATAAAGTCCATTTAAAAGATGTATGATTCTACATAGGCCAACATCATTTATACTAAATGGGAAAAATATCACTCTCAGGGGATATCTAGAAGAGGCTAATATGGCTAGGGAGGCTATGACATTAGAGGATCTAATGTTATAGTGGACTATGCATGAGCCTAATTATTTGACAACCACATAATCCATTCATTTACTATACTAGGTTTATAGTTCTTTACTACTAAGAAGAACTGGTCTGCTTATAGTTTCATCCATTTTGTTAATAAGAACAAACTTACCACTAAGAAGGTGAAGAAGCTTGTAGTTATGCATAGTTTCTTGTGTCTCATCTACCATAACACACTTATGTACAATAAGATTCTAATAGCTTGATGAGATGTAGAGCCAAAGGAGCTAGCAGTTGATAATGATGTGACACAAATAAGATTGATTGGTATTGATTTAGAGGAGCTTGACCTTGAGAATTCTAGTAGTTCAAGTGATGAGAAGTGTGGTGCAATCTTTAGAGATAAATGATGATTAAAGGCATTAGCCCATTAACCAATTGTATTTAAATTTTTAACTTTGAATCTAATAATTATTTTAAATATAATGATATCTGATATTTTCATTATTCAATTCAATATATTTGAATATTTTAAAGTTTTATTAATATTTATTATATATTTTTTTAAATTATTTTTAAATACTATATATTTGTCCCATCATCATCTTGTAAAATTCTCACATTTGAACCTTTAATCATCCATCCTCAAAATCCATGAAACATAGACACAAACTCTTTATTTATTTAATATTTAATAATATTAAATGTTATATCATAACCAATTATGTACATACTAAATATTTCCTTACACCTAAAATATTTACTAGCAAAAAAGCATAGCTACCTACCACCTCTTGCCTCACTTAAATGACTTTTGTGAGACTAAAATTTTACATGAATGAATGAATGAATGGTTTTTAACGATGTCCACAAGACCATCAGTCTCTGGGACCAAGCGTTAGAATTTCTACTTTTCGTTCATTTTATCTTTTTTTCTCTTTATTGAAACGTGTTGAGGATGATCCACACGAAAGGATATCTATACCATAAATATACTTTGGACATCTCTTTATGCTTAGTCTATTTGTAGATAGTCATCCCCACATAAGTATTTTGAATTATTTTTAAGTTTCAATGAGAATATTGTAAGTAATTTTATAAATATTTTTAAAGTGAATTTGAAGACTGTATACAGTTCAATATTTATTTTTTAATAATATATTTTCAAAAAATTCGGTATCAATTGATATAATTTTTTTATATAGATTTAATGGATTTATATTCTTATTTTGAAAGTAGGATAATTAATATTTTTTATTTTCTTAAAAAATATGTATAATAAAATTTCAAATTTTTAAATTGTTTCATAAATAATAAATACAATTTTATAAAAAAATTTATAGAACTCTTAATATTATATTTTTCTATGAAATAATAATAAAATGTTATATATTTATACACATATAATATATACTCTCATTATTTCTTTTTTTTTCATTATTTCTTGTGTTCTCGTTATATTCATTGCTTGATATTCTTAAAATTTAGTGATAGAATAGTTTGTTTATTCTTTTCTTTTTTTATCATTTCTTCAAACTTCTAATGATATTAAAATAAGTTTATATACTTAATCTTTTGCCTAACTTCTTACTATTTGTTTTTGCCAATTTTTTTTTTTTTAATTTATTATATTAATTAAAACTTGAGAAAAACATCATCTCCATTCCCTAAAAAATTAAACACATACCTTACATACTCAAGCTTAGACAATTTTATATAAAAATGTTCCAATATTGATAAGTAGGAGGTATTTTTGATAGTACGGGAAATTATGATATTGCTATTCGGATTCAAAAGTGTAATTTTTGGGTCAAACTAATTGACCCATATTTCATAAGTAGTAGTTCACATAAACCCAATTCTCATGAGATTGAATGATCTATTTTACGCTCATCACATCTAAATAATACCTAAAAAGTGAACATCATAGTCTAATATTGTTAATATAATTTTGCTGATATTTATTACAACACTCATAAAATAAAACATTGCTAATTTTAACCTGATATATAGTGTTACACATGCACTATTTGTTGTCTTCAAGGTAACACGCGAGGAAGTGTTACTTCTACTTTGGGCATAAAGTATAGTATGTAATTCCTGTTGCTTAAAGGCGGGACTGGATATTCTTATTATTGAATGCTATTTGGGATCCTTTTCATTTTGGGCAACTTAAACTTTTCCAACGACTAAAAATTCCATCATGAAAGAGAGAGCTTTTATAAAGCTCTTACTATTTAGGCACCATGTTAAGGAAAAGATGTATATTCAAATAAAAATAATAATTTGATTCGTTGATTCCTCGTAACCAGGCGTTAAATTTCATGGCAATATACATGAATAATAATAATTTCAGAAGATTCTGTGGTATGTAATAATGTTTTTACAATCTGAATTTGAACAGCCCTGTAATAATGTTTTTGCAGACCGCCCAACAGTTTTATAAGATAATCGTTGGTGGGTATTTAGCCTGAAGCAGTGATGAGATTTAGGGGTTAGCGTGCCCACCAATAAAGAATTGTTATGCTGTGAGAGTGAGTGGCTGTCATTTTCTAAAGTTGAAGGGGACCATTAGATCTAAGGAAAAAGTTTGCATTACAGACAGAAGAGACAGTGCAGTATGAATCCATGTTCTCAGACCCGGAGCATATCTAGTGTGTAACATGATAAGCTAGATTTGCTCTATAATTTAAAAGTAGGGCAGCTACCTGCAAACTTTAGGAATTGTTCTTATTACAGTTGTATTGTGAAATGAATTTAGTTTCTTTTATGCAAGGACATCACAAGGCATAATTATTACGTGCGTGCATATCTCAAAACAAGAGATTATAAACAATCTATGTTCTGTAAGGAATTCCAAGTGGAAAATTGTGCACGGCCTAGAGATTCCCTTTATGCACTATTAAAACAGTGAAATTTGAAACACGTAAATCCATGACAATATAATTTTCATCTTGTCGAGTTTGTAACGATACAGCTCGGTAAAGTTTTCCTTATATAGGAGGGAAAGATTCCCTGCCCAATGCCAGAGGCAGATAAACCAGAAGAACCCTCTAGACAAAATCATTGGCCATGCAAACTTCGAGAAGCCAAGGAAATGAATATAAATGCGAAAGCGATTACTCACAAGGAGATTACTCAAACTCTGGCCTAAATTTGACAGTCGACCCTATGTGTCAATCAATTTTTTTCAACGGAATATTTTATATTATTTACGAGTTTATTCGATGTGGGAATATGAATTTATGCTGATTTTCTTTGTTTGAGAGTTCAAGGATATTCATTTCGTTAAAGTTGTGCAAACAAAATTCTAACTTCATTTCTTATATCAAATTTGTGAAAGTTTGATTCTTGATGGGTGGCACAATCAAGATTATACCCACTTAAAAATATTATTATATAAATAATTTTATACCATTTATGAGTTCATTTTGCTATTTGATATGGGAGTACAAATCTATATTGATATCTCTTTGATTAAGAGTCTAGGGATATTCGTTACATCAAATTCATCTAGGGTAGGATCCCAACCTCAATCCTTATATCGTACTCGTGAAAGTTTGATCCTTGATGGGTGTCATAATCAAAATTATACACAATTAAAAATTATTACAATCAAACTTGTGAAAGTTTGATTCTTGATGGGTGGCATTATCAATAATATATCCAAAAAAAATAAAAATTATAATATAAAGAATTTTGTATCATTTACAAGTTGGTTTTGTTATTCGAAATGAGCGTGAATCTATGTTGATATTTCTTTGGACGAGACTCCATGGATATCCATTTCGTCAAAGTTGTGCAAACAAAATCCCAACCTCATT
The DNA here is from genome assembly GCA_007115665.2 of Sequoiadendron giganteum. Taxonomy (NCBI): domain Eukaryota; kingdom Viridiplantae; phylum Streptophyta; class Pinopsida; order Cupressales; family Cupressaceae; genus Sequoiadendron; species Sequoiadendron giganteum. The sequence goes on from CM021108.1 coordinate 213,048,388, forward strand.
TCTTTCATCAAACTTGTGAAAGTTTGATTCTCGATAGGTGGCACAATCAAGATTATACACTTAAAAATATTATTATATAAATAATTTTATACCATTTATGAGTTCATTTTTCTATTTGATATGGGAGGGCAGATCTATATTGATATCTCTTTGATTAAGAGTCTAGGGATATTTGTTACATCAAAGTCATCTAGGGTAGGATCCCAACCTCAATCCTTATATCATACTGGTGAAAGTTTGATCCTTGATGGGTGGCATAATCAAAATTATAAACAATTAAAAATAATTACAATCAAACTTGTGAAAGTTTGATTCTTGATGGGTGGCATTATCAATAATATATTCAATTAAAAATTCTTATAATATAATTTTTTTATTATTATTTATGAGTTGGTTTTTTTATTCGAAATGAGAGTATGAATCTATGTTGATATTTCTTTGGATGAGAGTCCAAGAGTATCTATTTTGTCAAAGTTGTGCAAACAAAATCCTAACCTTGAATTTCTTATTGGGTGGCATAATCAAGATTATACCCACTTAAAAATATTATTATATAAAGAATTTTATACCATTTACAAGTTCATTTTTGCTATTTGATATTGGAGTACAGATCTTTACTGATATCTTTTTGACTAAGAGTCTACGGCTATCCATTACATCAAAGTCATCTAGGGTAGGAGCCCAACTTCAATCCTTATATCATGCTTGTGAAAGTTTGATCTTTGATGTGTAGCACAATCAAAATTATATCCAATTAAAAATTATTACAATATAAACGATTTTATATCATTTATGAGTTCATTTTACTATTTGATATGAGAGTGCAAATCTATGTTAGTATCTCTTTAACTAAAAGTTTAGGGATAACCATTTTCATATGTTTTTGACTGAAAGTTTTGAGATATTCAATCTATCAAAATGTTAAAAACAGAATCTCAACCTATTTTTTATATCATACTTGTGAAAAATTGATTTTTAATAAATGACATAATCAAAATTATACCCAAATAAAAATTATTTAGATATAAACTCTATATATATTTAAAATCTCCCGGTAGAGTTTAAAAGAAAAAGTTATACGGCCATCAAGCTTAGGATGTGACACAAATGTCTGGTTTTACTTATCTGGGAAAACTCACTCTAAGTACTTGTAAAAATAATTGGAAAGGCTCTATTTTCAAGAAATGGTCCTGTGCATCTGGAATTAATTTATCATCTGCGTAAAGTAAAACTTCTCCTAATGACGAACACGGTGACGGACGGTCCGAGTCTATATTCATGGATAAAATTTTCCGCCTGAAGTTGGATTTGGTTTATTGTGTAAAAAGGCGTGAAAAATGACGGAAAGAGACAGTTTTGTTTGCTTTTTCTGTGTTGCTATCAAGTTGCCCACGTGAGAAAAGTGGCTATTAATCAGAGGAGCCGCCAGCCGGTCAAAACACATTGTTGACTTATGGTTTACATGTAGAGACTGTCCTGGTAACCGTCAGCAGCAGCAGCTGCTGTTCAGAGGTGTTTAATTAGGTGGGAGGCTTCTTTCAGGATAAATAAGCCTGGAATCATATGATAATCAAAATTAAGAGTGGGTATTTAAAAAATCAATGTGAAACCACTGGGTAAGCAAGAAAACAAAGCTCAGAATCCCAAAGCAGTTAAAAAGTGTAGGCCGTACAGTACACTGTAATCTACTAGCAAACAAGAGGACAAAGACAAAGGGCCATTGAAGGCACAAGTTTCACATTATTAGTGCAAGAGCCTTAGCTTATATCAAATTTTCTTCTTCTGCTGCTGCTGCTGCTACTCTTTGTGACTGCACAAGTTGAAGGATTGATATAGAACCATTCCTGTGTTGTGAGATGCATTAGTGAGGTGGAGGAATGTGTGTGGCTGTGCCGATGGCTATGGTTTCTTCTTCTGGAACAGATGCCCTAGACCGAAACAAACTCATTAAAACCCAACTAGAGGCTCTTGTACAGAGCATACAGTGGACATACTCCATCTTCTGGCAGCTCTCTCCCCATGAAGGGTATTTAAGCATACATGTGTATTCATTGTGTTACTAGATTTTGATTATAAGGTGGTGGGTGTGATTACAGTCTCTGTCTGTCTGTGTGTGTTTGTTTTCTTTACATTAAGCAGTGTACTGGAATGGAGCGAAGGATATTACAATGGAGATATAAAGACGAGAAAAACAGTGCAGCCGATGGAGCTAAGCCCTGAAGAGCTTTGCTTACAGAGAAGTGTCCAATTGAGGGAGCTTTATGAGTCTCTGTCTGTGGGGGAAACGAATCAGCCTACAAGAAGGCCCTGTGCTGCACTGTCCCCTGAGGATCTCACCGACACAGAGTGGTACTATTTGGTCTGCATGTCCTACACTTTTGCCCCTGCTGTCGGGTGGGTATTTACTCTTTCCATTAAATTCTATTGCTCAAGCATTTATATCACTTCAACGCTGGATGTAGATGATCTTAAATATTCTTTCTAGCTCTCTGTCATCAATGCATAACTGTCCATTACCTACCTTGGAGGGTAGTCTGTCCACAGCTTATTTCAATCTAAAGCAATGCTTCTGCTAACTGAACATAAACCCCTATGAATAACAGTTCATCGTACGCATAAAAACGATCCATTTTGCATTCCAAGCATTCCAGTGAATACGTGTTCTGAAAAAATGAACTGCTGTGATCTTTAAAGAGAGGCAGTGAGTACGGAGCTGCAAAGCTGCATCCGAGTAAAAGGTTGCAGGAAAACAGCAACGTTAAAAGACGTAGAATCGGCTACTCCGCCTGTCACTGAAAATCGCATTTAGGAAAGTTGCGGGGGGTAAGGTTTGTCGTGCGACAGTGTTACACAAGATTTAGGTCTAGCCGTAGCTGCGACATAGGAATGGGCCCAAATTTAAGCATATAAAGATTCGCGATATGCTCACTCTATTCTCCGCCAAATGTAGCGCGGGCAACAGCTGGATCGCATTGACAGCGCTTTATGGGGTCCACTGCCAGACTCTCGTCAGACGTATGCAATAGCAAAGTACATTTAAAAATACGTTAAATATACAATACCCTCGACGGTCTGTGAACGCCACAGTCGTATTTGAGCAATCTCCGAACAATTAAATAGGTAAAACTAAAATTTAATAGTAATACTACTGCCAGTCTAACGAATCAGACCGTACAGAGTCATTTATGGGGGTTTTGGTCGTGACGGTTTCGGCCCACTGTATATAAATTTGAGAACCTTCAGTTAGTAGTGTTGAACAACAAGAACTGTGAGCTAAGTTTCTGAAATATATTTTGAATGTATAATAGTAAGCAGAAGTATGTTCAGATTTTTTTAAACTAAATTTCGATTATGCGTTATCACTAATAACTTGTTCGACGTAATCACGAGAAGCTTGTTTATTTTCATGTTGAGATGGTATTGAAGCTCATTGAAGCATATATAGGTGCGGAAATAAAATGGAAAGCGAAAATGCTAATAGTTCAACTAAGAATTAGTTCGCACCAGCTGAGATGTGAACCGGTAGATGGATGACACCTAAAGAAGATTGGGCTGATAGGATATGCAGGTTTTGTTCGTTAGGGCTTGTAGAGACAGAGTGACATTTCATCATGGAATGTCCAACCTACATGGGTATTCGGGTCAATTATATCGAGATTTAAAATGTGGACACTTTATACAGCTTATTCGAAGAAGGGAGTATACCAAAAAGTGCTGATTACTTGATAAAAATTCATAGTAGAAGATTCAAAATTCAGAAGGAAAGGGAGATCAAGTAATTGCTGGGCCATGGTTTCTTGTTTGGGTTGTTGTGGTGTTCCGTTTTGCTGCCGATCCGTGGGTCCCATAGGCTATTTGGCCTCGTGGACATTAAAAGTTTTTATTCATTCATTCATAGCGGGCCAAAGAATCCTTCACCATTCCACTTAATTGAAAAATTTAATAATTATTGGAAATATTAAATTTAAAATGATAATGATAATATTGTTGAGTTGATCTATGAAAATGTATTATGATTTAAATTTTATAAAAAAATTCAAATATAAATTTTCAAACTATCATCTTATAGAATATAATTCATTAGATAAAAATAAACAACTTGTCATTAAGGTGATTATTAATGTAAATCTTAATATTCCAACATCCTTGTTAAGTTTACTTCTTATATAACATAACATGTTTGAAACAAACAAATACATATTTTTTACAAGTTTTTCCTGTGAAGAAACAAATCTGTAACCAAGTTTAACTCTATCAAGCTGCTTCATAACCCTCGGAAAGATATAATTCCCAAGCTGAGTTTTCAAATTCTTAAATTACCATTTCCTTGAACTCCCAAATCATAGATCTTCCAAATTATTTGAGAACAATCCATTGCTCCATCAAGTTGTTTCATGATCTTTAGAAGGATACAATTTTCTAAATCCATAGATTCCTGAACTATCTACACAACAATCCATATTGATTTTATCAGATCTTTACCTGTCTTCAAAAGGAAAACTTCACAATATATGCATTCTTCAATTTTGTGAGCATCAAAAAATAGAACAAAAATATATATATGTTTCTCATACAAAATACCATCTCTAAGCGAAAAGCTAACTCAAAATAATAAAAATTTAAAAAACTTGATATATTTGAAAAGCTTTATAAAAACTATAATGTATTCAAGAATATACCCAATGGTGTTAGGAACAAATTGCACAAGCCAAGGATCAACATTCCTTTTGCAATTTTCAACCTTTCCATAGGGCATACTATTTTTAATTCTGTACCATATTCGGCAGTAAAAGAAGATTCATCAGAGGCTTCATTGGGCGAATGAATCAAGGTCATATGTTAAAGAATGAGTGACTCAATTTTGAGAAGAGATGTTGCAGAATTTCAGGGAATTGAAGGAAGTTCCTGTCCGTGTGGAAATTAAACACAATGAGTTATAGAAGAACTTTCCAGCCCCAGTGGGTTACAATTCCTAAATGCCTCGAACACCACCGGATAAGGAATTACATTGACAATAAGGTCCATGCATGCTACTACTGCGAGTGGAATTCGATCAACCATTAATTGTAATTCTATTGATGTTTGTTTTGTACGGAAGTATTCAAAATATAACCCTGCATATACCAGTGACAGAGAATGCAGACATAGAAGAGAAGAACAAAGAAACAGATGAAAACTCTATTCAAATGACTTACTGTTGTGAAGCAGAGGTATACAGAAATCGACTCCTCTATACCATAGATTAAAGATTTACTTACTGAGACATGATTCAACAAATTAGGACTTCATTGACTGAAATAGAACTGAACAAATCACTACCGATTTAGCATCTATTTACTTACTCTCTACCTAATCTAGATTACCAGTGATGGCAGATAATTATTCCAACACTTCCATTTTAGCCAATATCTATTGGTTGCTGGTTTGTCACAATTCCAGTCTTCACAAGGCACATTCATGTTTGAGCATTGAGAGACCTTAAAAGAACAGGTCAACATATATGCTTTCAGAACGAAAACTTCGAACTCCACTTCTCCATCTTCGGTTTTCTTGTGAAAAAAGCGGTGTTGCATTTTTAAATATGTTCTACTCTCATATGGCACTTGGGATTTCTTGTTAGAGCTGTACAACTCTGATTGGCAGAGTATATGAGAGCAGGTGGTTATTCATATCTCAAATCTTTGAACAACTTCCTCGGGCAAGCTGCATCCTTCGTTGCTTGTGTTGCTGCCATATAATCAGCCTTTATGTCGGACAAATCAAACCAATAGTTGCCTCTTCGTTCCCCAACTTACTGAGCCTTTTCCAATCTGAAAACAATAACTGGTCATTGATCTTCTGCTATCAGCATCACCTTCCCAATCAACCATCACTTGTACAAGCAGTGCAATAACTTTGTTTCCTTGAAAACAAATTCCATCAAAGGCTCTCCTTTTCAAAAACTTGAAGATGCTTTCCGCAGTAGTCCAATATTGTGCTCTTGGATTCGATTAGTAGTTCACTACTCCCACTATACATGCAATGTTAGTTCTTAAGTAGACCATTGTGCACATAAGGTTGCTCACTGCACTTTGATATGAGATGCTTGCCATCTTGCTTTCCTCTTCGATAGTTTGTGGAGACGTATCAACCATTAGTTTGACACTACTCTCTATAAGTGTGCTTACTAGTTTGTTCATATCCATAGCAAACCTTTTCAAATGTTCTCAATATAGCTATGCTGACTAAAATGAGTCAAACAAGAAAAACTCTTTTGTTGCACTTAAATACCCATATTATGGTGTATCTCTCCATGAACTACTATTTGAAACTCAAAAGCTAACATTGCCTTTGTAGCATTTAATAGCTTAAGATCATTACTTGCAATTATTGTGTCATCAACATATAATGCAATTATGATCTTCAAATAATCTGTTCTCAGCACAAATATTTGGATTAGCATTACAGATTACAAAGTCAACAGAATAGAGATACTTGTTGATTCACTGGTACCAAGTTCTTGGTAATTGCTTCAGTCCATATAGGGTCTTTGATAGCTTGTACACCACCTCTTCATTCCCAGAACCATAATTCCTTCGAGTTGGTCCATATAGATATCTTCTTTGAGTTCTCCATTAAGGAATACAGTTTTGACACCTATTTGATGGATTTCTAAGTTAACAACAAGCAAAACTCGAATGGATGTGAGTTTAAACATAGGTGACAAATCATCATGATAATCAATAGCCGCTACTTGTAAATAGCCTTGGCTACCAATTGAACCTTGTATAGATCAATGGTCCATTTGCCTTTGAGTTTTTTTTGAACAATCGCTTGCACCCCATAGTATATCTCCCTAGAGGATGTGTGGTTAAATTCTTTGTCTTGTTGATCAATATGACATGTATTTAGAATTCAATGCCTCTTTCCCTATCTTGTTATTCAAATAAGCTATTAAGTTTAACTACAAAGGATGCTAAGCAAAGATAAATTAATTAAAAAGTTTTTTTAATGCTTTCCTAGATTTTGCAATTTCTTCTTCACAATTAACATACACCATCAACTCCTTGTTCTTCTTTCACTAGGTTTTCCGCCTTCTTCTTCATAACTACCTTGATCAATCTCTTGTTATAGAGGTTGCACTAGTTAGAATTCAGCTTAGTTGCAGGATGCTCGTTGTCTCCCACTTTATTCTATACACCTTATAGCCTTGAACTCTCGACACATATCCAAGAAAGATGCACTTCTGACTTTTCATGTCCATGTTCTTCATTTTGTCATTGGGTATGTGCACATATGTTGCACACCCAAATATACGAATATGGGTTATAGTTGGTTTGATCTCCAGCCCAACTTATTCTGGAGTTTTTCCAATCATTGCCTTGGTTGAATTTCTATTACCAACCTGTGCTGCAGTAGCAACTGCATCAGCCCAAAAACCATTTGATAGTACAACATGGTTCAGCATGCTCCTTGCTTCTTCAACTAGCATTTGGTTTTTCATTCAACTACTCCATTATGTTCTAGGTTGTATCGGGATGTCCATTGTCTTTGGATTCCTGCATTCATGTAGAACGTTTCAAACTCTTGTAAGTTGTACTCTCCACCACTGTCATTCCTAAAATTCTTTATGCATATTTTGTTTGTTTCTCCACAAGACTCTTGAAGCATTTGAACTTATCAAAAAATTCAGACCGTTGTTTAATGAAGGAAACATATGTATACCTCGAGTAATGATTGATGAAATTTGTAAAATATTTTGCTCCTCCGGTTGACATGGTCTGCATCGGCCCGCATATGTTAGAACTTGGAATATACAAGCTCTAGTAGCTCCGTTGCTTGAGTGCTTCCTTCCTTTGGAAACTTTGTCCTATGATGCTTGCCCAAAATGCATCTTCACATGGTATCAAGTTTGCCTTGTAGATTTCTTGCAACAACCACATGCTCTTTCACACCTAATGGCACAGTTTGTATAGGCTAACACATCCCACTCTCTTTGCTACGAGCTTCTCATCATTGTTCTTCAGCATGTACATGCTTGAGTCAAACTCCACTTCCATTCCCACGTCTGTAATTTCACAACAGATAACAGATTTTTGGTTAACCTAGAAATATGTAGAACATTATGGACTTGTTTGCATACACCATCTGAGAGCTCTACCAAAATCACTCCTTCACCATAGATCCTGTGACTTTAGTCATTACCCAATAAACCTTCTCATTCGAGATTCCGATATATGACAAATAAATCCATACATGGTGTCATATGTTGTGAGGCTCTCAAATCAATATACTAAAGGTTTTGATCCCTTACAGTGGTGACCAACGTAGTTACAAATAGCTTAGACTCTTCAGTTCCTTCATTTGTTGTGTTTGCTTGTTGGTTTAAGATTTGTTGCCTTTCTTCCGATAGTCATATAAAATTCTAGTTTTGGAGAACTTTCACCGTCAGTGGTGGCTGCTTTCTCTTTCTTCGGATATCTTTTCTTTCCAACATACAAGGAGGTGGGAATTTCAGATTTCGCTCCCGTTTCTTTTCTTCTCAACTCCTCTTGCAGCAAGAAGCTAGCCAATGGATGGTTTCTCTTTCTTCGGGTATTTTTTCTTTCTAACGTACAAGGTGGTGGAAGTTTTAAACGTCATTCATCTGTGTTTTCTTCTCAACTCCAACACTAATAACTCAATCGCAATTTGGAATTTGAGATCAGCTTGTGTGCCTAGAGGGACCACCAAGATTTCCAATAACTATGGAAGATTCATCCTCTTTTGAGATCGGAGAACCAACTGCGACCAACTAATTCAAAAGAGATTTGAAGTTGTTGATGTGTGATGACATTGATTCTTCATCAACCATATGTATACTAAAGAACTTTCTTCACAGCCTTCACAGCCTTAACAGATACAAGCTTGTCTTCATGTTTTTCGTCTCAAACATTTGACACAATGTATCCCAAGCCTCCCTTGAAGTTTTCAGACTGCCTATATGTAATAAATGTGTATCCTACAAGTTGAGAAAGATTGTGGCTGATGCTTTTGTTGGGATGTGAAGCCCAAGGGTCACATGACTGTTGCTATTCTCCGTCTCTTCGTATCCGAAGAGCTTTGTATAAATACATGTGTACAGACCATGTATCATATAACTGATAATACAATCTTTCCCTACTTTCCCATGGATGTAGCCATTTATTGGTGAACCACGTAATTCGTGTTGTGTCTTATGTTTTTGTGTGTTGTTCTATTTCTGGTTCTATTTCTTTTATCTACTCGTTTTTTTTATTTACAATTGGTATCAGAGCTTGGTGAGGTTGAGCAGAGATGGAAGAAGATGATGAAGCTAATTCTATCATTAAAGAATTTCTTGGTAGTTTGGATTCAGCTGAAGAAGAGGGTTTGAAGCAATCGCCGGTTGAAGGAGAGATTGAATTTGTATGGAAGATTTCATAGGCATGTTGGAATCTAATAGTGATCGCAGCATAGGAGTTGTTGGGGCTTCCGAGTACTGGTTTGAGGATAGGGCACCTCAGGTAGATCTTTGGGCGACACAGAAGAAGAAAGTGTCGTTTGTAGAGATTGTTGATATTTTTTATTATGAGGAGTATGACAATTTGAAGAAGAGCAATAAACATAGAAAAAAGCAGCGATCCAAAAGGAGAAAGGAAGCAAGAGAGGAAGAAGGGGCAGAGGAACCAGACGAGGGAAGGTTTGAAAGTGCTCTACGGATTTTTTTGGAGGAGAGTGAATCCCCATGTGATGGGGAAGTATCATGGGCTCCAAAAGAAAATCCCATGCCCAAGCCTGTTGTGGATCTGGCATCGGAAGCTGGAAATGGTGTTGCAATGCTTGAGTCGGTCAAGCCTGTTGGTGTAGAGGAGGACCTACCTGATGGGGAAGATGAACCGGAGAACCTGCTCATGGAAGAAGCGAAAGCCAAGCAAGGTGTGGCGGCAAAAATTGGCTATGAGACCGTCCAACACTACCACGTCGCAGCCTCGGAGAACGCGATGGCGGCAGTGAAGGCCGTAGAAAAACGCTACGAGGCAGCCAAAACTGTTGCCAGCAAGAAACTAGAGCAGGTCAAAGCTGCTACAGCGGACCGGTTTGTTATGGCCAAGGACTACGCTGCGGAAGAGCTGCAGCAAGCTAAGGAGGCGACGATCAATCTGACTTCCGCCACCAAGGATTATACTGCCGAGAAGGCTAAGGCAGCGGAGGAGGAGGAAGGAGATACCGTGGATGACAGTGAAGAGGCTGAGGTTAGCACGAGAGAGGCAGGAGCAGTTTGGGGAAACAAATCCTACCTCTGCAATGTCATGGATTCGCTTGAAGGTATCATGCAACCTTCTCTATGTTATTCCCATTCAAGTGCCGCCTCCCAATGCTCCCACTCAATATTACTGCAGGCACTGATTTGATCAGAAAGGTTCTTCAACAAGAGGGGGCGTATGGATTGCAGTTTCCTCTTCTTCTGAAGAACGATGGGATAAATTTTGGAAAGGATTTTGAACAAAACGAGCTTTCTGAGTTCTTGTTGCAGTTTGCATGCCTCAGTGAATGTCCCGCACTGGTATTATTTGAGCAAGTCTTTGAGACTTGGGATTTTGTGATGAGTGAGTCGAAATCTCATGTTATTAGACTTGTGTTGAGTCTAGTTAATAATAACGAGGCAACTTATGTTGAGTGGGCAACTAAATCTGGAGGACAAGAGGATGATTTCTTTACCAATCCTGTTGTCAAAGAATGGCAGAAACGTAAGGAGTTTGAAATATTTGTTGGTGGGAATTGTGAGTTTGGTAAGCTTGATAAGGCCTTTACAACAAAGCGTGCAAAGAAAACAGGCATGGCAAATGTCGATAGTGAGCGAACTTTTGTTATGGTTCCACAAGATCATCCCGTATCAGGTTATGTTCAGTCTGACGTGCTTTGGAGGAGATTCATCCGAAGTGTTTGTGAACAAATTTTGGTGAAGCTAAAATCTTCGATGGGCCTGGTTATAGTGTGAGTTCGAAGGGGAAATGCAGGGATGACATAGGGCATGGCTGTGCTGGTTGGACTTCATGGGGGAGATTGTTGGGATGTGAAGCCCAAGGGTCACATGACTGTTGCTATTCTCTGTCTCTTCGTATCTGAAGAGCTTTGTATAAATACATGTGTACAGACCATGTATCATATAACTGATAATACAATCTTTCCCTGCTTTCCCGTGGATGTAGCCATTTATTGGTGAACCACATAATTTGTGTTGTGTCTTATGCTTCTGTGTGTTGTTCTATTTCTGGTTTTATTTCTTTTATCTGCTCGTTTTTTTAATTTACAGCTTTGCCATCTGTTTGTTCCCACTCGATCATATTCCATTAGAGTTCAATTCAGTCTCATTAATGATCTTCCACAGATCTGCTCCCAAGAACAACATGTTCATCTTCACCTTCCATACGTAGACCGTGGAACTTTTCTCTACCATTCTGATTTGTTCACCTATTTGACCGACCATTTTTGAAAAATCTAAATGTGTCCACTTGAGATTATACCTCTGCTTTGAGGTTAAACATTTTCCCAATCCATGGCCTACCCCTCACATTCTTTTCACAATGAACTTGGCTCTGATACCATATTCAAAATATGAGCATGTCTAAAACAGTGACAGGGAATGCAGATAGAGAAGAGAACAAATAAATAGATGAAAACTCTGATTTCTATTCAAAGGACCTGCTGTTTATAAAGCAGAGATATACAGAAATAGACTTATTTAATCATGCCATGGATTAGGAATTTATTGATTGAAACAAGACTAAACAAATTAGGGCTTTATTGATTGAAACAGGACTGAATAAATTACGATGCAGTCAAGGAAGGGGTTCCAATTAAGTATCGCCTGATCGTTGCAGCGTAAGTAAATTCCCCAATAGAAACAACACATCAAGCTGCTAGCAAAATCACATATAGTTTTCTAAGACATTTAACCAACACTAACCATTTACAAAGATTCAATTCTTATGATTGTTAAAAGAGCATAATTCTACTAAAATGTACTGTTTAATATTGCCAACTTATACTCTATTGAGATCTAATATATTATCTACCAGAATACAAAAGCAACTTCTGAATGTCCTGGCTTCCATCAACAAACACCTTTTCCTTCGTAGCAGGCTGCAGTCCTATGGAGAGTGGCTTCTTAAAAATTTCAGTGAGTGCTGTTAGATATTTTAGGGGTATTTAAAGTGAGTTTAAGCTTCAAAATTTAGAAGTGGTTGGTTTAATGAATTTTATTATTTTTTATATTCAATTCAATGTATATAAATATAAAATGATAAAAAATAAATATTTGACAAGAATTTAAAAACTTCAAATGATTGACGAATGGCAGAAAATTTCTTAAAATGGTGGGGGGCTTCCTAAAAAACTTCAGTGGATGCTGCTGAGAATTTTTAGGAATATTTTGAAGCAGGTGGTCCCATGAATTTTGTAGTGTAGTTTAAGTTCCAAAATTTATAGAAGCTGGTGGTCTTGTGAATTTTTTTATTTTGTCAATTCAACAGAATAAATAAATAAATTAATTAATTGGTAGGAATTGAAAAATCTCAAATGATTGAGAAAAGAATCTTAGCTGGTGGGGCAATTTCTAGCCCCACCTCAAATGCACCCGCTCAAATCTTCAAACTAAAAAAGTAGGGGATGCTATTGTTGAGGAAAATATTCTAATTAATCCTATAGCAATTTTTTTTGCTTCATCAAACCCTCTATGCCTTCAAAATTGATCCGAAGGTACAATGGAACTGCAACCTTACAAACTGAAAAGTAGGGGCTTCTATTAATCAAGAGAAGATTCTAATTAATTTTGTAGTATTTTTTTTTCTTCATGAGACCCCTTGCTACATAAAAATAGTTCTTGAAACCCTTCCATGAAACCGCTCTCTTAGTTTCTCAAATTAGTTGATACTGAGATTATTTTCTCTACAGCCAATTATTGTTTCTTCTCAATATAATGACAATAACTTTTTCTAAAATGCCATCTCCAGATATACTGTCTATCCAGCACTTTAGATGCAGGTTTGACTATATTTAATAATTAAGTAAATTCAGAATATAACATAATTTTAAATTTCAATTAATTAATAAATAAGATCAAATGTGCAAACTAAATGCCTAGAGTCCTAGATGTTGCCACCTCCTCATTCCCATGCAATGCTATTCCAGCTCTGCCACCTCCTCATTCCCATGCACTGCTATTCCAGCTCTCCATAAAAATGATGCCAAGGAACTGGAGTGTAATTGAAGTTATTTGCTGATTAAATGCCAAATCACCATGTTTCCCCTTTTTCTCCCAAAATTCTTGGCTTTTGACTGTCACATCTTCTAGTTTGCATGGAAAATGCTTGAGGAGTATTAATGTAACTTCTATGAATCCCCCAAATTACCTAGATTCTAGAATGCTCCCAGGAAAAGATGAAAATATGATTGAATGCATGAATGCACTTCAAATGGTCCCTAAAAAGCTGAGATTATCCCCTGAAATGGTGGTAGTCATAAATAACTGTATGAGAATGATCTCAAAGAAAAAGTCAAAATTTTATTAGCAGTTATTTATTTACTAGCAAGGATGCTCCTGCATCAAATTACCACTAATTTGACCTCTACCTAATCTAGATTACTAGTGATGGCAGCTCATTTTTTCAACAAGAATTCTAATGGGTATGGATATCATCCAAACACGATGACCAGAAATTATAGCTAATTTCTGCTACGAGTTGCAGTTCCTCACTTGTTCTTTGATCTTTCAGGGTCAATTTTAGTTTTGTATGCCTATCATGTCTCTTTGCACTTAAGGCTTTCTCTTCTTTTCTCTGCATTACAAGGCAACCAGATATATCATTCTAACTTTGTAGACTGGCTTTCAAGTTTGATCCCTCCTTGTAATGCTAACTATAATTAGCTTTCTTTTTATTATAAAAATGAACGATTGGAGGTTACTTACAATGACGAATGATTGGAGTTGTCATGCTTGGAGGTTACATACAATGTTGAATAATTAGACTTGTCATGTTATTGTTCTACTTCAACCCATGAATGTTGTATATGTTTGTATAGATTACCTGGGCGGGCATTTGTGAAGGGACGTTTGGTGTGGTTGTGCCAAGCTAATGAAGCTGATAGCAAAGTTTTCCCCCGTGCCCTTCTTGCTAAGGTAATTTTATCATCCTCCTATATTTTTTTTCCCAAATCAAATGCATGTAAGTATTTGAATTAAATGTTTGTGTTATGCACAACTTGCAACTTTACAATACATGCAGAGTACTACAACATGGAGTAGAGGGTTAAGCACAAGATTCAGTTTGACAATTTCATAAATTTGTTTGTCGTAACATAAAGTAAAACAAGTGTTCAATTTGGGTTTTAGAAGTAATATTGCAGATAGTTGAGTTAAATTAGAAAAATTGTAGATTTTTTTTTTTTTCCTATTTTCTGATGATGGATCGGTGATGGATCATAGAGCTTGAATCAAAATATGAAGAGGAAAAACTCACATAATCAAATTACACTGAAAATATACATGATTATAATTGACACCTTAATATAAATCTTCTTATGAATTTTAGAAAATAAAAAAAATTAGTAACTGAATTTCCTTGTGCATGCCATCCCATTTATTTTGTTTCATACTTATTCTAAAGTCATAACTATCAATCTTCTTCATTTTAATTTTATTTAGTATATTTCACCAGTGGAGTGGTGAGATATTTTTATCTTAGCACTAACATTGGTTTTCCATTTGTAAATTTTGCTGCGGATGACATTATTGCGTTGTTTCAGAGCGCTTCTATTCAGGTATTTTCAATCTCAGTTCCTAGCTTTAATTTAAGGAATCCCACTTTAGCTTTTGTTGTACAGAATATAAAATAAGCAATACCCAAATCGTTTTGACTGCCAGGGTTTATATCTTGTTGCAGACTGTCGTATGTATTCCTCTCACAGATGGTGTATTGGAGCTCGGTTCGACAGAACTGGTAATTTTCTTAATTTCTTGATAAATAAGACCCCAGTAGCTCCTATTTCCTTAACAATATTATTTACTAGTCTTATTCAAAAATATAGTGGAGCTAAGGGAAAATAAAATTGTTCTTCCCAATTTGGCTCTGTAAATCTGTGATTCAGGGAGCTCCGGACTGGGTCTCATATTAGTTGAAGTTAATGTGTTTAACAAAGTTTAACTTCAGAGCAATGCCGTATCAATAATATTGATTACTCTCCAAACTGAATTTGATATCCTTCAAATTTTGTTGATAGGTGAGAGAAGATCCCGTTCTTGTACAACACATGATGAGTTTTTTTATGGACCATCAGAGAACAATGTGTTCAGAACAATCAACTTCCAGCCCGCAAATCTCAGACACAGACGAAAAAGATCAAGTGGGATTGCTTCCAGCTTTGATACCACCTGACACTGTCGTGTGCGTAGCTCGGAATAATGGTGGATCGGCTGTTCCAGAATGTGGACAGTTTCTACCAAATTCCGAAGATTTGCCACTTCCTTTGCAAACATTTGATACAAAAGACACCGATTATCCACAACTCAGAAACGAATCAATGCAAGTAGAACTCTGTGAAGACTTCAAGACAGCACATCCTGAAGGCTGTTCTAATATTCCTGGTCCTGAATTTTCCTTACCAAGCAGGAACGATTCCTTACAGGTCCTACACAAGCAGCAAAATGGTGACCATGTGAATGTAGATCCAACCTCACTTGAAAGTTGGGCATATATGCAGGAGGACATGAGTCACGGACTTCAAGCATCTGCCATTTCAAGTGAGTGTATGTCTCAGTCCATTGTTGACCCTCAGCTATGCACTTATTCAGAGCCTGAGATGCATGCGCTTCTAGGATTGGATCAAAATTCAAATGCTTTTAATACCATTCTGGAATCAGCACCCCAGACAGTAGATGACACTCACTATTCTCGGACATTGTCCAGTATATTAGAGCAACAAGTCAGTGAATTGACAAATTTGGGTGTAATTAATCCAAAACCCACGAAGAGTGGGCACCTACAACTTGTACGTCAGGGCTGTTTTACAAAATGGCAAAACAAAGGCAACTGTGTCTTTGATAGGAAAGCAGTGATCACACCCCAGAGGCTACTGAAAAGGGTCTTGCTTGGAATCCGTTATCTTCATAGTAGATACAAAGACCAAATTTCACTTGAACTCATGGAAGAGGACATAGATAGTAAAATAGCGGGTCGTAGAATTGTGCAGGATGATCTCAGTATTAGCCATGTACTAGCAGAGCGCAGGCGGAGAGAAAAATTGAATGAGAAATTTGTAACTCTCCGGTCTTTAGTTCCATTCGTTACCAAGGTAAAGTCTCTTTGTCAAATTATGTTGGGGACCATAATAAATCTTCTTCATTGGCAGAGCTTATGTTAACTTGAAATGAATATGACTACTTTATACCGAATTTTGGCATTTACAAACTATCTTGAAACAGAGATTTTATTTGCATTACAAACTTTTCACTAAAATAAGTGTGCTTAAACCATGTTTTATTTTGGAATTCGTCAGGAATTCTCAGCATTGCAAGCTTTCAAGGGCATTTTAATTTGAAATTTTTATCCTTGGGAGATTTGACCCGTGTGAATTTTTAAGATTTCTTTTTCTTTTTATTTTGGAAAGTGAGATAGCTCTTCCACATGGATACGAATTCGTAACCAGAATACACAAACCCTAGAGATACATTTTGAACACCTTATACCTTCAGAAGGTGTTTCTGGAATGTACTTGTGTGTCAGGGAAAATCCATTTGCTTAAGCATATCAAAACCTGTCTTTAAAGAGTCAAGAACCGCTGTATCACCTTTTACATGTACTTATTATGTCAAAACATATTAATGCAGATGGACAAGGCATCAATCTTAGCAGATGCCATAGAATATCTGCAGCAACTTCAGAGGCGGGTAGAGGAGTTGGAAACTTCCAACAAGCAGATGCAAACAGAAATCAGTACCAGAAATCCAAATTCACTAAAGCGGCCGCGTACGGAAGACAGAATGGGAAGAAATAATGGAAACATGGACAATGTGCAATGTTTAGATGGCGAAAACAGCTGGAACTTAACGGACACAAAGCCACCTTGTAAATTTCAAAGATTGGAGAACGGGAAATTCTGTGACCTTCAAGGATCCCATATCAATGGTTATGCAGCTTCAGATGTGCAGGTTTCTCTCACTGAACAGGATAAAGTTTCAATAGAGATACAATGTCCTAGGAGAGACGATATACTCCTTAATTTAATGCATGCTTTGAGTGCTCTCCACTTTGACACATACTCTGTCCAATCTTCGGTGGTGGATGATATGCTTCTTGTAGCACTTAAAGCTAAGGTTTGCTTCCTCCACTCTACTATTCATTTGTGATCTTTAAATTAAAGATAGTATTTTCATATAAACAGGGGATCTAAAGCTTTCTAGAATTTAGTATTGATTTGTGCAGAGAGTTTGATTCATTGTTAATTCATGTAATCATTGTAACAAAGACTTGCATTAGGGATTAAATAATGAAAGGAAGAAACTTGAAATTTTGTAGCCTGTAGGAAGACAGGCATGTCAAACTGTGGGCATACACTTAGGAAATGTGTGGGCTTATGCGGTCACCACCCACTAATTGGTTTCTTGTTCTTATTATGTATCCAATAAGGTGGCATATGTGGTATAATCATGATCAGCATAGCGGTGAATCTCAGAATTGCTTATTGGGAACTTTGCAGTTGTACCATTTGAATAGTTTTTCTTCTTCATCAATAGAAATTTGAAGCATTAGAAGCAGTTTATGCTAAGAATTGTGCATACTTCATGCAGGTCCGGGAATCCATGGGTGGTAAAATAGCAAGCATTGCCGAAGTGAAAGAAACAGTCGAGTGCATTGTCTATAGGAGTTGAACTGCTGTTGCTGCAAGCTGTATTTATGAAGTTCAGTTGTGGCCAAATTTACGAAGGCCTAAACAAAGCAATGCAATGCATCCCATAGGGTTGAAACTTCTAAGCCTTGGCTTCCCAGAATGCATACATACTAGTAGGAGACTACATCAAGCTAATTGTTTTCTCTTTTGATCTTTGCTTGTATGTATGAAGTAGAGTTCTACTTAAAGAGTTGATGTAATCAAGGAGGTGCTAAGGTTTTCATCATCTAATTTTGGAGCATCTATACCACTATTCAAGATTTTACAGGGGATTAGCAGGTGTTTTAGATAACTGTTTCTGTCCTCTTAGGCTGCCAAGCCAGAGTTTTAATGATGATCTTTTGTGTAAATTAATTATATGTATTGGGGTTTATTGTAGTGGCTACAAAGGATATTTAGGTCGGTGCATGATGACACCCACTTGGTTCACCATGCCTGTTTTGGGCTGCAACTTCATCTCAAAGCTTTGTAAATTGGAGGTGTTAAGCTTGGACTATTGAAAAATGTAAAATTTTGTTTGCAGCCTGCCTATTATTACAATAGTTGAACATATCAGTGCTTCATTCTATACAGAAAAGAAAAAAAGTTCGTCTCATCTTCTCTCTTGTAGACGTGCTGTTTTGCAGTCGAATCTGGTTATAACCTCAGGTTTCACTGTGGGTACCACGTAGTTGCCGCAAGACTGGTACTGGTACTGGTACGGGAGACTGGTATCGGTACCGGTATGCCTTTTTTTTAAAATAGGAGACGGGGTACTTGGAGACGTCAATTTTTTTAATATAAATAAAAAATAAAAAATAAATAATTATAGAAATCTGAAAATAAATTTTGTAATTTATAGAAAATCTGAAAATATGATGACATTGAACTTTCAAAACAATAATTTAATCACTCTTAGACATGTCAAATACATTATGCTTTAATTTTTAAAGTTTCAAATGTTTAAACTTTAAAGTTTTTTTAGGTATTTTAGTGGGAGACGTCATTTTTTGCAGCAGGAGACGGCAGGGTACTCAGGAATCTTCAACAGAAGTCTCTAGCCTCCTGGAGAAGTCTCCGGAGACGGTACCGATCTCCGAGACGCGTCTCTGAGGGGGGGAAACGCGTCTCCTGGCAACTATGGGCTACTATGATGGCTTTCTAGAATATAGATGTTGTAACTCAGTAATTCTTGTTATAATTTCTCATTTTTAAGGCCACCCGTTCAATTCTCTAGAATGCATCTAAGGATTCTTGACGTTTTAGATGTTAAACGTTATATTGAACATAATGATGTTAACTCTAAGCATGAGATAATACTATAATGTAAAATTAATCTTATGTCATAAATGAGAAAGATAAAGAAATTTGTTATGTAAATTGTATATGGTACTACATTTGATGAATGCAATGGAATATTTATGGATTGGATTTGACTCACTTTGGGAACTCATGATAGCTTTCTAGAATATAGATGTGGTAACTGTAATTCTTGTTATAACTTGCTCATAATATTTAAATGATGTTAGAAAGTTTTGTGAGGTAGACAAATTGCTTTTTTGGGAAGGTGGAAGTAGCCATGTAGACATTTTCTTCTGGAATGGGACAGATGCCTTTATATACAAATAGTCCTCCATTCGTCTGCATTTATTTGTTTTCAATGGAATGGGACATATGCCCACAGATTCAATTTGTCTTCCACGCAGATCACTTATCACTTGACAGAGATTGGGCTTGCAATGCATTCCAAAGTCGAAGTGGGTGTTGACATGGGCGCGATGAATGGGGCCAAGCAAGTTTACCCGAAAAAAAAACTGAAAAACCCTAGATTCTCTGATCTATCTCCATTAAAATTTCTTATTGTTCGGTCAATGTCAGCCTCCTTTTTCATTGCAGACTAAACCACCAGTCACCTCGCATGTATGCCACGTATGCCGGGAACCATTATTGAAGAAAAGAATTGATGCGACAAGATTCTTTTATGATTTGCATTGATGTGAATGGTTCCAAAAAATAGGAAAAACCATCGAAGGCTTCGAATCATTTTACGGAGAGTACATTAGCATTCAAAATTTATAAAAGTTATTTAATTCAATTTGTTTTTTATTCTTGTAAGATAGGAAAATCAAGTAGCATAAATTAAGTGACAACCACAATATTATCTAAGTTAAAATTCAATCTAAAACAAGAGAGAACAAACAAATAGGAGGAATAAAATGAAAACATTCAAACAAGAGCACTCCCCATATTGAAGTTGAATCACTTATGTTGTCTCTTCTCAAACAGCCTTTGCAAATTTGCTCTCAAAATATTATACATGTGTAAATACTTGCAAACAATAAGCATGAAAGTCATAGATAAGTGGTTGCTAAATAAAAAATGGAGGAAAAAAGGTTTTTTTATAAACAGCCATTAGAATGGGCTAACGAGATCGAGCTTCTAGAAAGATTCCAAGATTGACTGTTGAAGATATATGCACCACAGAGTAGTGGGCTAAGGACAGCTATGACATGAACATTTAAGATTGAAAAGAGCCTAGAGACAATCAATGGCTGAGATTAAACACTGAGATAGTGGAGGGAGATAATGGAGGAAATAAATAAATGTATTTCATTAGAAAGGAATCTTCGAATATGTGGAAGATAAATAAATTATTTATTTGTGGAAAAAGAAAGTGGAAATTTAATAAAAATGATTTCTACAACCAATTTAATTAAATAAGAAGAAATGGTGAAGGAGAATTAAATAATTAATTTAGATTAATTATTTAATGGGGAAGAAATGACAAGGGATAATTAAATAATTTTGATAATTATTTAATGATAGAAGAATTAAAAGATAAATAATTAATAATTATTATTTAATTATAGACGAATAATGAAAAGTAAATAATTAAATAAATGATTTAATTATGAAGGAAGGAATGTTAGTGACACGATTAAATTTGTTTAAGCGATCTCAGTAGAATAAAAGCCAAGAGATGAATTAATTAAAATTATTTAATTAATAGAAGAACATGATCAAAGACAATAATTAATTATTTAATTACACAGAGAAAAATACCAAGGAAAATGACGCTCGCAGACCAAGACATTTTTTAGTGTCTACATTTTGCCCCTATTTGACATAATGCAGTTCATCGCATTGTGCCAAAGAAATTCAGTCAAAATGTCCCGGTGAAAGCAGGGTGGACGCATGCCCCTTAGGGAGAATTTTGCAAATTTTCAAAACATTTGGAAAATTGTTTCGATAGGTCAATTTGGCAGCCATGAGTTTAATGGTGCTGATGATAATTATTTTTGAAGTCATTAAGGGGGTCAAATTTAGGCTCAAAGTGATCAAAAAGTGTGCCCACTACACTTGCCAAGTGCAAACCCTAATTTTTTGTCTATAAATAGGACCTTGATTAAAAAAATTAGTCATTTGTGCAATGTGATATGTGAATGCAATTAATGTTGATGTAATATGATGCCTATAGAATATGTATATAATGATTTAATGTGAATGCAACATATGATGTGCAATAATGTTATCAATGTTATGCAATGTCCATGAGATGTCAGGGTAAAAGCACAATAGTGTATCACACTTTTGGCCAAACAAATAATTTCGGCCGAATAGGTTTCGACCGAAACCAAGTGGCAATGATGTGGTGCCTACGTGGCATCCCCCTTTTGCCTGGAAGGGATTCGATTGAAACATATTCGCTCAAAAGACATTCGACCGGAACGGTGAAAATAAAAAGGCACCCATTCATTTGGGCACGCTCGGTTGAGTGGTGTTCTATTGAAACAGGGTCGGCCGAATGCACCTGTTGTGTACAAACCTTGGACATCGACCCATTTCAGCTCCATTGCTTTGATGGCACCTCCCAGGTTCTCCTTTGTAACTACTTTACAAAATGGGTTGAATCCAGGGTTATTTGGAAAATATATTGAATGGAAATTTGGGGATTTGCAAAGCATAGTGAAGGGTTTCGAATTTTGCAAGTTTTGTTCATTGAAGTGAATTTGGAATTTGGGGATATTAGTTTTGTTCATTAAAGAAATCAAAAATTTGTTGTTTTCGGTTAGGGTTTGAAGAAAAATGGTGAAAATAAAGGGTTTTATGAAGTATGTATTTTACGTACTTGAGTACAAGATGTTGTTTTCATATTGTAACATTAAGAAAGATTAGATGTTAAAACTTTATGCAATGATCCCACAAATGCATTGACTGTGCCATCCTTATTTTCTATTGCATCTTCATTTACATCCAGCCTAACAACAACCACGCCTGTACAATATCCCATTGCAGCAATACTACCCAACTACTAGCCATACCAATGGTCATACAGGTCATTCATAGGATTTCAACAATTGTACAAGTCAGATTTTCATCATCACATAATCAAATTTGCAGACCTTGACATCTTGAGAGTAGATTTGACATAGTTTTAAATCTGAAAACATTGTTTCCAATTGTTGCAATTAAATAAAATCAGTTTCAAAGGATTTTAAATTGGTGTTTGATGTGGAATCAGAAAACAATGACAAAGAAACAAGAGAGACCCCTTCAAGACTATAACCTAATAAGGTGATTGAAACAAGAAATATCTCTCACAAATAAATGCCTTGAAACTTACTTGACTCTCATATATCATATATGTGCCTTTTAAAATTGGAAGGTAAATGCATAGTAAAGTGATGCATGAACTCTGAGCTACTCAATATAAACATGGAGTGCCCTCATAAAAATACAAGGAGCTTACAAAAAAAGAGAAAATAAACTTGGTTCCTCCTTTATCTTCTATGTTGTCTTCTACTTGACTAAGTTTCTACAAAAGGTTTACAACGTGGGTTTACACTTGTCTCTGCATCCTCATTTTCCTAGACTCCCTTAAATGCCATTTCACCTAAAACCCTAATGTTTCTCCTTGCTACATGGGTCAAGTGAAACCAAATTGAAAACTTCCTCTTTTCATTACTTGGCACCTAAACTAGCCAAAAATTTCTATCACTGCTTAAATTTTTCCATTACAAGAATTTTCACTTTTTTCTTTTATTTAAACTTTATAATATTTTAACATAGCTTTAATAAATGACCCCTTTTAAAACAAAAAAATGTCAACAATATCAAAATGAAATAATGATATCATACTACATGCTAAAATTTATCACAAATTAAATGATAAAATTAATTTCCCCCATTCACGTGAAGATCACCTCCCTCTATAAACACATAGTGATAATATTCATTAACCATAGAGAGATTATGATTGATAAATACCATCATACTAAATAATTAGTTAGATAATTATAGGTCTAAATTCAAAATCTAGGAAACAATAAATCTAAAGCATCATCAAAACAATACATTTATGCAATTATTACTATGAGAGAGAAATAGAGTCATGACAAAAGACAAGATAACCAACAAGATCAAGTAAGGGGTGGGAAAGGAATCATACCAAACAAATAAATTATAAGGACACATCAATTAATAACAATCCAACAAAAATAGGATGTGGTCTACTAAGCATCAAAAGTAAAGTGTCATCATTAAAACTCAAGCATGATTCCCTTAGGGATTTCATGTACAAGTAGATCATAGTACTAGTTTTGCATGATTCCTTTTGGGTCTTCAATCTAATTTATGTTTATAGTACTCACTTGTGTGATTCCTTTACTTGGTCTTCATGAACATATATGTTTAGCACTACCTTATGTGATTCTGTCAAGGCCTTTAATGTAAACAAAGGATCAAATTATTTACTATAATATTTTTTATATGTTTATATCCCTAATTTATTTAATATTATTATATTATCCATACATCACTTCCTATTAGGACATCTCCAATTTATACACACTATATGGTCCCACTGTAATCTTAATATCATTACCCAATCCTAGATTCAAAAGTTAACCTTCACATAAAAAGTTAGTACATGAAAAATAATGTCAAAGTTTGTGATCCTTGTATCTAAAAGGTTGATAAATAAGAACCATAAGACTCTCCATCTCATAAAATAAAATATTATTTCATTTTGAAACCTCAATGCAACAACAAGCCAAATTGATAGGTACTTTCTAACCCAAACCTTATTGGAGAAGATAAAATTAAACAAGCAACTAAATTTGCTTCATTTAGAATCATCAAATTCATATTGTTTCATTTCGAAACCTCAATGCAACAACAAGCCAAATTGATAGGTACCTTCTGACCCAAATTTTATTGGAGAAGATCAAATTAAACAAGCAACTAAATTTTCTTCATTTATTCGTCAAATTCATATTACATAAATCATTTGGAAACCTCAATGCAACAAAAAGCCAAATTGATACATGTACCTTCTGACCCAAACCTTATTGGAGAAGATAAAATTAAACAAGCAATTGAATTTGTTTCATTTAGAATCATCAAATTCATATTGTTTCATTTCGAAACCTTAATGCAACAACAAGCCAAATTGATAGGTACCTTCTAACCCAAAACTTAAATTGGACAAGATAAAATTAAACAAGCAACTAAATTTGCTTCATTTCTTCATCAAATTTATATTACATAAATCATTTGGAAACCTCAATGCAACAACAAACCAAATTGATAGGTACTTTCTAACCCAAACCTTATTGGAGAAGATAAAATTAAACAAGCAACTAAATTTGCTTCATTTAATCATCAAATTCATATTGTTTCATTTAAAAACCTCAATGCAACAACAAGCCAAATTGATAGGTACCTTCTGACCCAAACCTTATTGGAGAAGATCAAATTAAACAAGCAACTAAATTTGCTTCATTTCTTCATCAAATTCATATTATATAAATAATTTGGAAACCTCAATGTAACAACAAGTCAAATTGATACCTGTACCTTCTAACCCAAACTTTATTGGAAAAGATAAAATTAAACAAGCTACTGAATTTGCTTCATTTAAATTCATCAAATTTATAAACCCAAAATTGAAAACCCCAAATTTCAAATTCACTGTCCATGCATTTAGATGTGTATGTATACATATATGTGTATGTGTGTACATGTACATGTACATATATGCACGTACATGTGCACGTATGTGTGTACACATGTACAATATGTATGTTTGTATTATATACATGTGTGTACATATGTGTATGTATGTATGTACATGCATATATATGTGTACATGTGTATATTTAATTGTATGTGTGTATGTATGTACACATTACATGTATGTATACATATATATGTGTGTATGTATGTATATGTGTACATACATATGTATGTATATGTACTTATACATGTACATATGTATGCACATATACATACATACACACATACACATATACATGTATATACACATATACGTACATACACATAAACACATATACATACATATATGCATACACACATGCACACATACAAATACATACACACATGCACATGTATGTACATATATACACACATACACATACATGGGTAAGTGCACCAATCTGTGACACAATTTAGGTGTCAAATTGAAAAAATGATCAAAGAAATCCCAAAATAAGGTCTTTGGTGCACGCCAAATGTCCAAAAAGACATAAAATGCAAAAGTCGGGTTTGGAACCCTCATTTTGTCTTCAACCTGCGGCTTGAGAAGGAAGATTTCAGGTCTGCAATTCGCGCTCGCCATATCTCTTCCATTCTTTGCATCCTTAGCTTGCCATTTTCCATGAGAATGCCGCCAACACGTCGGAGAGGTCGAAGATTGCAAAGAGGTGTGTATTTTTATTCTATTTATTTCGAATTTGATTTGGAATGCAACTTTAAATAGATTTTTATAATAAAAATTTATTCTAATTCTCAGGGAATGAATCTCCACCTCAAAACATTGAGAATTCACAATCACCCCCTCATCAAGAGCCTCCTATACAAGAACAACCCGAAACCCCTCCATCAATTCATAGGAATCCTCAAGGAGCACAAGAAAATATTCAAAATCAAATTGAAAACAATAAAAGAGACATTCAACAATTAATTGCAAGATTAACCGAGCATGCCGAAACCCACCCTTATAGGAGAGGGATTGCTAAATCATTGAAGTCAATTTTAACTCATGTAGGAGAAATGAGCGAGCAAATGAATTTTTGGTCAACTAAGAGAGATGAGATGAGGCAATTTTATGCTAATGGTTTGTCATATGCAGATGTCAAAAAACTAAAAATTAGCAAAGCCGAGTTGTGTGCCCTATTTAAAGACCCAAAAACCAATGAACCTTTGTCCCATTCATGCAGGAGGTTCCCCATCCATTGGTGCCACCATGATTTAATTAGAAACAAATTTTGGGAGCAGTGGTGGATGGTATTTGACCAACCTCCATGCAATAACCATGAGGTTCCGCAATAATTTTTGAGGAAACTCTATTGCGAGTTTGTCCTCAATAAAATGTCAAACTATTTTGACATCTTAGACTTTTAGGGTAGAGGTGGGGGCTCCACACACGATAGACCTGTTGCATGATGTAATCCATAGTTGGCACTGAGAACATTGGACAGACCCATGGTGGAGCATGTCGTTGTTCCTTCCATTGTTAAGGACGATGTAGAGGTGGACACGATGAAGTCGATTGGCTCACTCACCCAGACCATTTTATAGTGTGTGAGTCCTCTAGTAGAGCTTGGTGTGGAGGAGACGTGTAGGCCCCAAGCTCCACCCCACCATTGTGGCGCTTGTGGTGTTGTTTGCATGTACAATTATCAGGGTGCTCGTGATGCAGCTACACAGCCTACGTCAGTTGCAGAGGTGATGGCTTTCATAGATGATATTCTGAATGATACATTCGGCATTGACACTCAGGTAAAATTTAGCAAGTTATTTTAATGTTGTTTATTAAAATATATTTTAAAATTTAAGAATAACTAAATTAGTAGAATTTTGATATGATGAAATTTCAGAGTCACACTGTTCATGAGGGATGCTCTATTCCTACAAAACCTTATATATTCTCGACGATGAGTCCACAGGTATGCAACTAGTATTAAAGATATTATTATTGCATTTGAATAGTTGAATGTTATATTTGAATGTTTGTCTCATAACATGCTTCAGATTTTAAACAGTTTCTTGGTGCACCTTCTTCCTCCACACCTCGTGATTCATATCTTCAAACAACGTACACTCAGGTAGCCTTTATTCATTAATAGGGTTGTAAATCTATGTTAGCTAGTTTTCATAATTTTGTGTATATACAAATCTAAAAAATCGATGAGAAACACAAACATTGCATTCAAGTATTCCTTGATCGTGTCACATTATGTTCTCCTATATCAACATGATACCTGAGATATTGTTTCATTTGCATCTATTGACAAGAGATAGCCCTAGTGATGTTGGTGGCACGATGGACCATGGAGTTGCTGCAACAATAGCCAGTTCTGATCCATTGAGAGAGGTATGGAATAGATTAGTCAATTTGACATTATATTTGCTTTTTTATGGTCTATTATAGAAAATTTTCACGATAATTTTATGTAGTTTAATTTCTTTTCATGATAATTTTATGTAGTTTAATTTCTATCTTCATGGTTGCTACAGGTGGTTGTCACTCCAGATCGTGGACATGGTGATGCTTTAAATGTGCATGATGACTATATGTATGCGGTAAGTGATTATATTTTGTTATATGCCATTCCATAATTCAATTTCTATGTTTTAACATCTTTACTTTTAATCATATCAGTTGAAGGTCCAGAGTGAAGAGAGGAGTAGCGGGCGTGTTCGAAAGACAAGACAAGCAACAGTCACTCCATCTAGCCAAATTTCGAAGGCAACACAAGATCTATTTCCTTCCCCTAGAGGGAAATGACTATGTATTAGTGTTGTTTGTTGTATGCCTATGTGGCATTTTGGAACATATGTTTTGTACTATTGATATATATATATATATATATATATATATATATATATATATATATATATATATACGTGATATTTTATGTCCAAATGGCTCCTTTGTACTAAGCCTATATGGTTTTTCTGGATATATTTATATACTTTTATCAATATATATCATTGTATAGCCTTTCGGATTTTTGATTAAAGAAACTCTTATTTAGCTATTGCCATTTTTGAATGATGTTATCATGTGTATCGTGTAAGTTGTATGCTTGAATGTTGTAGGCATGGATTTTGTTTACATCTAATGCTTAATTAATTACTGTCGAATGCTCAATAAGCCCCATCCAAAGCATATTGTATAAATAAGCTCCATTCGTGGTGGTTTGTATCCTTTGGAATGCTTCAATTATTTGTGCCTCACCGATGCAAAGGCAAGGAGGCTCAAACCCAATCAGTCTGACAACCTGCCTTCAAGGGGCTCCTAATAAAGATTAATACAACCTATTTTGAGCAATCTACACAACCTCAAAGCCCCATCAAACCAAACTCTTCATTCAACACCCTACCCAACAATCCACCTTTGTAGCACTCTAATGTAGAGCCAAGGTGGAGAAGACTCACAACAATGGAAATGTCA
Source organism: Sequoiadendron giganteum (assembly GCA_007115665.2). NCBI lineage: Eukaryota > Viridiplantae > Streptophyta > Pinopsida > Cupressales > Cupressaceae > Sequoiadendron > Sequoiadendron giganteum. The sequence goes on from CM021108.1 coordinate 213,076,772, forward strand.
ATTCTCAATCGATAACTCTTCTTCATAATGATTCAGCCTAATAGGCATCAACCCACCCTCCAGGGTCTCAACTCTCAACCTTGCAAATGAACAACAAGACTCCACCAAGGCCCTAAAAAGACCATCAACATTCATACAATGACAATTGAATCAATTGACAACAATCCCTAAGTCAGATTCATCAAGGTTTCCAAAACTCACATTTGTGATTGGTTATTCTTGTAGTACTCAAAACTCAGTTTTAGCCAGATTTCTCCCAACCTTTCCAAAACACTAGACAATTACAAGATGGATTGAGATACCCTTTTCAGGGCTACACAACATACCAAAGAATCAGTGGTCTCTCTTTTGGACCGACATAAACTTTCAACACACCTACTTCAATTTTGGCTTCACAATTAGCCCTTTTTTTCCAAAGGGACCACCCTTCCAACTTTAGGTATCTATCCAAACACCTTGGAAAGTCTTAGGCCATGGTGCCAAACCTCAATTTTTTTCATTAGTTTGTGTCTACAGAGCCTCTAACTCACAGAACCCAAGAAACCCTCCTAAACCTTCACAAAATCAAGGGTTTTAAAGAAACATACAACTCCAGACCTCTCTCAACACTTCCAAAGCCCCAAACACCTCAAAATACTTATGCACAAACTCATCAGACCCTCACATAACCCTTACAGGCATTAATTCTTAAAAATCTCTCTTTGGTTCCTCACTTCCATGTTTGAAAACCGTTGTTTAGTCTTAGAACAGTCACAAAGACACCACATAATTATGACTCCTTATTCTAAAATGAGTTGAAACACTTATTATAACATGTTTTCAATCAATCCACTGAGATACAGTAGCAAACAACAGGTGGATTGATTGTTACATCACAAATTTCTCCTCAAACCCTTGATTCAACAACATCGGGACAATCACTGTTTGTGTTGGTTCTCTCTACAAACAAAGAGTCAAGGCACAAAATAATAAATAAATGAATTAGAAAACATATAGACACATCCTCTGAAATTATTAGACCATGAAGAACCTGTATGTGTCCGTACAACACTCAAAAAGATTAAGAAAATAGTATTTTTCTAGAAAATTGCTCAAAACTGTGGTGTTTATTGTGTAAAATTGTTACAAAACTTCTTCCGCTCTCTCATTCGAGCCTTGGTAAGGATTTTTAAAGCATTTTCCAACAACCATCTTCTCCCCAACACCCATAACCAACCTTGGGATTAGTTGGTCCCTTAATTACATTTGTTTGTGTTAAAGTTGCTTTGTCAACATTTTACAACTTATATGATTTCTAATTGACTTCTAAAACAAAAAACACCCTTTATTTGAATTATGCTTGATCTCTCGAAGCTTATTAGACAAAAAGAACCTAAAGACACTAAAATTTCCCTATTTATGTATTCAAATTAAAAAAAATTGATGATGTGGTGTAGGTGCTCTTGCACCAAACTCAAAACCCGGTCCAAGCCTAATTTCTCCCAACCTTTCCAAAACACTTTGACCATATAAAGGTGGATTAAGATACCCTTTTCAGGGTTACACAACATATGCCAAAACCAATAGAAACTCTTTTGGACCAACGTGAACTTTCAATACACCTCCCTCACTCTAGGCTTCATAATTAGGCCTAATTTCCAAAGGAACCCCCTCACAAACTCACCTCCAAACCAAGGAAACTTGAAACAGTCTTAGGGATGCTCACCAAATTAGGATTCTCCCATTTTAAGAGCCCCAAGAACAAACTGTCCTAAACCTTCACAAAAACAAGGGTTTTAAAGAAACTCATAACTCCAGACCTCCCCCAATCCTTCCAAAGGTCCAAACACCCCACAATACCTCTACCCTAAATTAAAGGGCACTCACAATCCCATTCCTTTTAGTATTTCTCAGATTCAGTACTTGAGTTCCTTACTTTCATGGTGGAAACACCCCTGAACAACATTAGAACTTCACACCCCATTGAGTTTATTCATTTTCTCAGCCTCCAAAGAATTCATACACCAAAATAATCATGGTATAGGCCAATCCACTAAGCAACAGGGTCAGAACAGTAGGTGGATTGGCTAATGTGTCATGGTGTTGCCCTCAAAACCCCTAACAGAGAAAATAGAGCAATAACCAAGTTTGTCGATCCCACACACACCAACGGTGGATTTAAACCTTCAGAATAGATGCAAAGAGAGTATACACATATGCAATCAAGTATGTAAAGCCTCAAGTCATGATAGACTTGTATGGGCCCGTGCAAGGCAAAGAAAATTCAGGAAAATAAAGAAAACCAATGATCAACTTTTTCAAGTATATTTTCTTATTAGAAACTGAACAAAATCAACCCTCAAATTGGGGTATTACAGAAATATATCTTGATACCACCTTCCAACTACCCCTTGAGCCGATCAACCACCATAACCACCCTTTGTTAGACTTCTAAGATGGCAATTTGCCAATTTTGCTCTTAATTACCATTCATTCACAACTTGATTTTGCAAATACCACCTAACTGACCTATTAAGCCTTTTAAATACAATTGCAAGGTATTTACATAACATATAGAAATATAGAGAGAAAATACAATAAATATTTTAACTAATGAATTGTAAAAAATGGATTTTTGTAGTTTATATTCATGTCATTAATTACATTGCAATGCACATCTTTCAAAGTCAAAGCATTACTTCACTTTGCATAACTAATAAGTAGATGCTGATAGATGCCGAAAATTTAACTACAATATAGTTTGAACAAAGTCAACCTAAGCAGTTACGCAATTTCTTCACATTGCATAGCTAATAACTAGGAGCAACTGCCAATTGCATTTTCTTAGCATGGCATTCTATGAGACCAAATTTCTTTGAGATATTTTTTCAAATAGTTCCCTGCCTTGTTTGTGTTACCACATTTTTCATACATGTCTACCAAAGCATCTTCTCAAATAGTTCATTGCCTTGTTGCTATGGCTAAAAGCCTATAACAAGTGATTTTGAACAAGCTATGGATGCTTCAAAAAATATATCAAAAGCATAAGAGTAAGTAATAGCATAGAGAAGGCAGTGAACTGTTTGAAAAAATGCATCAAAAAAATTGCTTTGAAATGATAAATTTAGTTGTGCTTTCACTCTTCTTTAACATTGTATATATGCTTCTTTTTATAACAAGAGATAAAAACTATCTTTTTTGAAATCGAAAGGCATTTCCATAGCATAAAGATATAGAGAGAAAATAAAATAAAGAGTTTAACTAATGAAATGTAGAAAATAGATTTTTGTAATTTTTATTCATGCATTGCACATCTTTCAAACTCAAAGCATCACTTCACATTGCATAACAAATAACTAGATGCTGATAGATGACAAAATTTCAATTACAATATAGCTTTTGACAAAGTCAACCTAAGCAATTATGCAATTACTTCACATTGCATAACTAATAACTAGGAGCAGCTGCCAATTGCTTTAGCTTGTCATGGCATTCCATGAGACCACATTTCTTTGAGGCATTTTTTCAAATAGTTAATTCCCTTGTCTATGCTACGACATTTTTCATAAATATCTACCAAAGAATTTTATCAAATAGTTCATTGCCTTCTTGCTATGGCTAAAAGCCTAAAACAAATGCTTTTGAACAAGCTATGGATGCTTGGAAAAAATCTATGAAAGCATAATAGTAAGCAATAGCATAGACAATCCATTGAACTTTTTGAAAAAATGCCTCAAAGAAAAGTGGTCTCATGGTGATGGAATGCCATGACAAGCCATAGACAAGGCAGTGAATTGTTTGATAATATGCCTCAACTACTTGCATTTGACAACTTTTTCCTCGAGTGAAAATTCGCCACCATAAGAAAAAGTCTCTGAGATAGCAAAAATCAAGCAAGGTTATTGTAGAGGGACCCAACGTGATCCCATAGGATCAAACGAGAAGTTTCTAAGCATCATGATGTCCGAGTAATAGTATGTTGAAGTTCATAACCATTTTGCACTTTGGACCTTTAAGGGATCGATCCGGTTAAACGTAGCTCAAAGCAATTCCGCGTGTTTAGGTGTGAAAGAGGACCATGCCTAGCGTAAACATACCTATTCAGATGTGTTGGAACAATCCATTTGGTCACACGAGCTGCAGAACAAAAGTTGCACCACTTTGCAACTTTCAACTACTTGCATTTGACAACTTTTTCCCCGAGTGAAATTTCGCCAGCACAAGAAAATGCCTTTGAGATAGCGAAAACCGAGAGAGGTTATTGTAGATGGGCCCAATGTGATCTTGGAGGATTAGATGAGAACTTTCTAAGCATCATAGTGTCTGAGTAATAGCATGCTGAATTTCGCAGCCATTTTGCACTTTGGACCTTTAAGGGATCGATCTGATTGAACGTAGCTCAAAGCGATTCCCCATGTTTAGGTGTGAAAGAGGACCATGCATAGAGTAAAAGTACCCATTCGGATGCGTTGGAACAATTTTTTTGGTCACACAAGCTGCAGAACGAAAGTTGCACCACTTTGCAACTTTCAACTACTTGCATATCACAACTTTTTCCTCAAGTGAAAATTTGCCACCATAGAAAAAAACTCCGAGATAGAAAAAACCAAGCAAGGTTATTGTAGAGGGGCCCAACATGATCCCATAGGATCAGACGAGAAGTTTCTAAGCGTCACGGTGTCCGAGTAATAGCATGCTGAAGTTCGTAGTCATTTTTCACTTTGGACCCTTAAGGGATCGATTCGGTTGAACGTAGCTCAGAGTGATTCTGTGTATTTGGGTGCAAAAGAGGATCGTGCCTAGCATAAACGTACCCACTTAGATGCATTGGAACAGTCCATTTGGTCACATGAGTTGCAGAACAAAAGTTGCACCACTTTGCAACTTTCAACTACTTGCATTTGATAACTTTTTCCCCGAGTGAAAAATTGCCAGCACAGGAAAATGCCTTCAACATAGCGAAAAAACAAGAGAGGTTATTGTAGATGGGCCAATGTGATCTTGTAGGATCAGATGAGAATTTTCTAAGTGTCATGGTGTCCGAGTAATAGCATGCTGAATTTCGCAGCCATTTTGCACTTTGGACCCTTAAGGGATCAATTCGGTTGAACGTAGCTCGAAGCGATTCCGCGTGTTTAGGTGTGAAAGAGGACCATTCCTAGCATAAAAATACCCATTTGGACATGTTGGAATAGTTTTTTTGGTCACACGAGATGCAGAACGAAAGTTGCACTACTTTGCAGCTTTCAACTACTTGCATTTGATAACTTTTTCCTCGAGTGAAAATTCACCACCATAGGAAAAAACCTCTGAGATAGCGAAAACCGAGAAAGGTTATTGTAGAGGGGCCCAACATGATCCCATAGGATTAGATGAGAATTTTCTAAGCATCATAGTGTCCGATTAATAGCATGTTGAAGTTCACAGCCATTTTGCACTTTGGACCCTTAAGGGATCGATCCGGTTGAACATAGCTCAGAGTGAGTTTGCGTGTTTGGGTGCAAAAGAGAACTGTGCCTAGCGTAAACATACCTACCTGAATGCGTTGGAATGGTCTGTTTGGTCACACGAGCTATAGAATGAAAGTTGCACCACTTTGCAACTTTCAACTATTTGCATTTGACAACTTTTTCCTCGAGTGAAAATTTGCTAGCACAAGAAAATGCCTCTGAGATAGCAAAAACCAAGAGAGGTTATTGTAGATGGGCCCAAAATGATCTTGTATAATTAGATAGGAAGTTTCTAAGCATCACGGTTTCTGAGTAATAGCATGCTGAATTTCGCAGCTATTTTGCACTTTGGACCCTTAAGGGATGGATCCGGTTGAACGTAGATCGGAGTGATTCCGCGTGTTTAGGTACAAAAGAGGACCAGGCCTAGCGTAAATGTACCCACCCAAATGCGTTGGAACAATTTCTTTGGTCACACAAGCTGCAGAATGAAAGTTGCACCACTTTGCAACTTTCAACTACTTGCATTTGACAACTCTTTCCCCGAGTGAAAATTCGCCACCACAGGAAAATGCCTCTGAGATAGCAAAAAATGAGAGAGGTTATTGTAGAGGGGTCCAACATGATCTCGTAGGTTCAGACAAATATTTCATAATCACCATGGTTTATGAGTAATACCCTATCAAATATTGTTGCCCTTTTGCACTTTGCACCCTTAAGGGATCAAGTCGGTTGAACCATAGTAGTTGTTTTCTTGAATGTCATAACCTACAGTATGTTAGAGATGACCTAGGTTGCATCAATTTCTCTGAGGCATACACTACCCATACCTTGTCACTTCATCAAAGGACAATAGATTTAAAGGAAGGTTATTCATTAAGACAAGCATCATGAATGTATGAACACAAGGGAACTGTGAAGGGTCACTGTACATGGTAATGTGCAAGTGAAAAGGATAGATTAGAAATGAGTAGTGATCAATTGTTAAGTATAGTGAGTGTATGATTATAAAGTGCTTGACAATCAAATTCACTCACCACAGTCAATGTCCTATGACTGTCAAGTCTATGTCAGTCAGTGTCTCAAGACTCCAAGAGCTATGGTTGTGTATGCAGCAATAGGTCCTTATGAATGTGGAGTCTTCAAAAAATACAGTAAGTCAATGAAAAATATTACAATAGTGATGGAAGAACATCTTGAAAATATTCCCATTTTTCAATACTTGTAGCAATACATGCAGGGAAATAATCCTCCCATTTCCAACACAAATCATGAAATATATTGTACTTGAGAAAAGGACAAAAGGATTTGCTGCCCAGTTTCATTTTTCCATTCCACCTCAGCTGGCCCAGCTATTTGCATTCCAAAATGGTTCAAAACATGTACATCCCCTGCTCCCTACGAAACACATGGGTAGTAGCCACTCTGTGGTTGTGTAGTATCATAGGAATTTGGTCCACAAAAAACCTACAAAAGCCTCTTAATCTTAGACATAGACACACATAAAAATCATTAAAAGAGCAATAACTAAATAATGTCAGTCATACAGCTGACAAGACCTACTATCACCTTCATGCATGCTAGATAAGGAGGTCGATTGAAGGTCCTACAATGGTGATGTGCCCCTTCGCTACTTTATCGTCTCTCGATGACCCTATGTATAAATTTCAAATATATCACTGAGAGGCTTAACATAAAATGTGTAGCATATAAGAATTTGATAAATCTAGGAGATGGGAAAGAAAGAGAAGATTGACAACCAGAAAATGCACTAGCAATCGATGTTTTTCATACCACTGACCACTTGCACCAACAATCGATGTTGTTCTTTTCTTATATACTTTGACAAAATTCAATATTACCTACAGTCACAATCAGAAAAGGATCAATGATAGTCATAAATGCATATGACATCAAATAGTAATCGTGAAAAAGCCTTATTGCAAGGTGTTGGTCCAAAAGAGTGATCAATAACATGGCTTTACAAATTCAATGTGCATACTTATAAATCAATCCAGGGAACCATTTGGGTCTACTCTAGTCTTTATTGTGTCGAGTATTGCCTCGTGGTCAGACTCACGCACTTTTCACAAGTTCTTGTTCATAGGTTTACCCTTATATTTGATCAAATGAACATTGGTGGCAACGACAAGGTTCGAATAGTGAAGAATTTTTCGATGCGTGTCGAAGTCCTCAAACAAAAAAACTGCAACATTCTTAACTGGATACCTTCGAAGCCATGTTCCAGTAACAACCACCGAACCTATAGGATATTCTATGTTTTCTCCATCTATAACTGGGGACTCCAATTTCTTTTTGGCCTCGATACAATGACATAGGTAATAATTTGTACCCTCTTCATTGTCTTCATCTGCAATCATCGTATAAATGTGCCCTGCATTGATGTGTTCATCTTGTTAGATTTATTTACTGAGCAACATAATAAAACTTGTAAGCAAGATATATTACTTGGTTCTAGTAGGTACGATACATGATCAAAGTCAATGGATGATTGCATCTCCATGATTTGTAGAGCCGTTGGGAGCTGATAAGTGTCAAGTGGGGTTAGACTTCTTATAGACCAGTCATCAACCCACTTTGTTGTCTCGCAATCATTCCATGATTGAAGTGTACATGCATAACAAAAGCATGCCATCTTCCTTGTATGGATAGTCCATGTACTTGCATTGGAGCTTCTAAAAGAGTGTAGCTCGCTCGATCTTGTTAGTGTACAACAATCCTCATATTTTGCAATGTTAGTATCATCCACTAAATGAAAAAATGTACGAACTAAAGAATTTCCTTCACTACCTGGACCCATTAAACCATTGCACCACTAGACAATTGATCTTGCATCTGTCAACTTTACACTATTTGTGTACTTTAACTCTTCTCGTGCTAGGGATCTTTTGATACATGCACCTGCTCCATCATGCTCCCCCTTTCCATGTCTGGCCTCTAAGAAGTTCCACATATGTTGAACACCACTGATCCTATGCATCTTGCTCAACCAATAAAACATTCTAGCGTTCTTGAATTGTGATGTACAATTATCTGACCATATGATATGCTAACTAAATGATTTGTCCCTGCTAGCCAGATCGACATAGAACATATGAAAGCAACCTTGAACAAACTCTATAGAATGTGTGCGATCATCACCAATGTAAAAGTGATACTCCCTCAATAATTTCCTATTTTCCTCTGTACTATCATTTGCATGAAGGAATGCTATATGTACAAATATAGCAACCTGCATGGAGTTGTAGTATTGTGATTGCACCTCATTCTTTGGTTTTAGTGTGTAGTTCTCAATGAAGTCGACAACTGAAACGATATGACAAAGTGGAAATGTGTCCTTGCATAACTTGAACTATGAGTCCAACCATTGTGCTCTGTGTGTATGCATTGCATAATCATAAACCGCCTGATCACGAAAAATGCCCATAAACTGATACACTAGAATCTTATCACTGACCAATTCACACTTCTTTTCTTCTTTCCCATCTTTTAGACTGTATGCCACTGTCGTATATTTTCCAAATTCCACAATTTTGTCTCCAATTGTGTGTGTACTAGCCATGTGTTGGCAAATTGGCAAATGTTGCATGCCACCACAATGATCACATGTGCCATCCAAACATGATTTTTTGTAAAAAAATTGACCATCCTCTCTTTCACATAAAATGAAAGACAAAAATTTCCTTGATGATTTAGGTGGAGGCATTATGTTACATTCCTACAAAAAATTGCCAGTATGCATATCTACACATATACATCGATAAACATCATAATGGTTAGAAAAATCAATATGAACCCTACAACAACAAGTAGTGCATGTGTGATTTATTTTGACATAAAAAGGCTTTAGCATTTCAAAATACCTTTGACATATTTTAATTTCAAGAAACTTTTGTATAAAATCAACAAAAAATTGGGTTTGAGTGGTATCCAAATAATGCATTGGATGTGGCTCACAGTTTATACTACCAATTCTCCTTCTTACAACATCTCTTTGATTAGGAGAGGTCCTTGTGTTATCCTTCCAATAATTCACAATTAAAGATCTCAAGCATTGAGAAATTCTTGTGTCTTTCTATGGCACTCTACCCAAAAATGCCCATAACTCATTGCTATTTGGATCCTCCACTCTTTCACACCTTCCTTTGGCTCTCATTAGAGATGATCTACTTATTTTCAAAGACTTACTTGTATTTGTAAGGTTCACCTTGTTCCTTGTTTTACTGCTTAACGGTGTTGTTGTCATCACACGTCGTGTGGCACAACTATCCTTCGTGCATGAGGTGGAAGCCACGCTCTTGTATGCACTCATCAAGTTCTTTACAATGGAATTTTCACTTGAGTCATTCAAAAATCTTAGCCCAAGAGCCTTCATACTGGGCCTAAATTTGAGTTGCCTCATCATTTCAACAAATAGTTGGCATCTTCCACCCTCACTTAGCTTCGCAAAAAACAAACTCCATATCCTTTCTGCATATCTTTGACATGTACGTTTTGGAATCTTATTAGGCATCCATTTTAAAACATTGGAATCAATATCAATAAAAAATGTAGGTTTTCTATGCAAAACTCTAGGAGGAGTTCTCAAATGTAAATTTGTGTCAATATTGGGAAGGTCAACAACATCAGGGATAGATCGTGTACCTTCAATTGGAGGTGCAATTGATGACATACCTTGAGATTGACATATAAACGATGTTGTACCTCCAACTTGAGATGTCGTTTGTGGATTTCCTTCAAATAGAGATGTGTTTGCTGATGTACTTTCAAAGCACAATGTTTTTGATGGTGTGTCTTCAGTTGGAGATATGATTTTCGATGTACCTGGAAAACCACATGTTGTTGTCAATGTGTCTTCAACTAGAGATGTGCATTGAGCTTCACCTATGGTTGATGATGTGCCACCAACTTCTGTATCCATTCTTGTCCTTCCACAAACTTTCCTCATTCGTGCCCTTTGTTTTGCCAATTTGACATCTTTCTTCGATTGCACGGGAATTTGTGGCTATATGGGCTGCAATTCCTTTGCTTCACAAGCTACATTTTTTTATTCTCTTCTCCTTGCATTTTTAACTGCACGTTCTTTTGGTGTTAGAGGCTTCGTTCGTTTCCTCGGCATGACCTTGAATGCTACATGTCCACAAACACACATAGAACAAAAGTAAGTAATGCATTTTACAAAAAAATTGATGTAGAGAGGGGTGGAAACCATTCAATACAGCAAATCAATGAGAATCACAAACCTAGGGTATAAATTGCTGCCACCTAAATGAAAACTAGAGGCTCTTGTGTTTATTTTTCTCAAAACCAAATTTTTGATTGTCAACAAAGTCATGAAGAATATGGATTCAAAGAAGGGTTTGTGATGCTATATCTTATCATTATTCACTATTTCTTTGGCAATGAGGTTTTCCAAATTAGATGAAAATAAAAGTTTTCCAAATTAGTTGAAAAAAGAATGAAATACAGTGAATTCCACTAGCCATGCTAGAAATAGACTACTATAAGCAATGCAAATAGAATTCATAAGTAAATTTATGTTAATTAAATGTAATGTTTTTTATTTTTTTTTGTTCTTCAAACTCATAAAAATTGAACTTTTTTATGCAAATCCCATCTAATTCAATGTTGAATTCTAAGTCCAATTGTTATGATTAATAAAATAATTAAGGAAATTTAGTTTATATTGTCAAAAACAATGAAATATACTAAATACAAATATTTCAAGTTATGAAAATGAATATATTACCTCAGATAATGTAAAATGATGTAGAAACTTCAAAATATCTTCTTCTACGTTGTCTACCATGCAGATTGGTGGTAAAAAGGTGATGGATCAAGCATAGATTGGTACAATATGAAGTCAATTGCAGAAAAAAAGGTGTTTTTGACTCGGATAAAGTGCTGAACCAAGCAAAAACAGGAGAATGTGGGCCTGAATCACGGGGTCAACCCTTATTTTTACCGTTTCAAGGTAAAACCCATTTGGCTAGTGCAAAATATGTTCCTCTGTAAAGGAGAGACTTTAGAGAGAGGGAGAGACACAAAGTGGGAGAGAGATAGAGGGAGTGCGAGAGAGAGAGGGAGTGGGAGAGAGAGAGAGGGGGAGGGAGAGGGTGTGGGAGGGAGAAACCTAAGAGAGAGAGGCTGGGAGGGAGACACCTGAGAGGAGAGGGAGTCAAAGTGGGAGAGAGGGGGTGGGAGGTAAGTGAGGCCTGACAAAGAGGGATTGTGAGATAAGTGAGGCTTAATCCCTCAACCCTCAACCCTTAACCCTTAAACCCTAATCCATAGAGACAGAGAGAGAGAGAGTGAGAGAGAAGGAGGGAGAGGGGGTGGGAGGGAGACACCCGAGAGAGAAGGATATCGAGACAAAGTGGGAGAGAGGGGGTGGGGAGGAGATACCTAAGAGAGTAGGAGAGAGAGGGAGTGAGAGATAGAGGGATGGGAGAGATACAAGGAGTGAGAGAGAGAGACTTGAGAGATAGAGAGGGGGTGGGAGGGAGAGGGAGTACTCAGGGGAGAGGGAGTACTCAAGATAGAGGGATTCAAGAGAGATGGAGTGGGTGGGGGGAGATACATGAGATAGAGGGAGAGAGAGAGAGTGGGAGGAAGATATCTGAGAGAGGGAGAGAGAGAGAGAGAAAGACAGAGTGGGAGAGAGTGAGAGAGAGGGAGTGGGAGAGGGATGGGAGAGAGATAGAGGGAGTGAGTGAGTGACATACCTAATAGAGGGATTAGGGTAGAGAGTTTAATTGGGTTTAAGGGTTTAAGTGTTGAGGGATTAGGGTTGAGGTTATTGGGTTGAGGGTAGAGGGTAGAGGGTTTAAGGGTTTAGGATTTAATGGTTGAGGGTTGAGGGTTTAGGGTATAGGGTTGAGTGTTTAAGGTTTTAAGGGTTGAGGGTATAGGGTTGAGGTATTAGAGAAGAGAAGGTGGGATGTATGGAGGGAGAGATGGAGGGAGAAGTGAGATAGAGATAAGGAGAGAAGAGGAGGGAGGGACAAAGATAGATGAGGGTTGAGGATCCAATGTATAGAGTAGATGGTTGATAATTGAAGGTATAGGGTTGAGGACCTATAGAGTTGATGGTTTAGGGTATTGGTTTGAGGGTATAGGGTTTAAGGGAGATGGGAGAGAGATAGATGGATTGAGTGAGTGAGAGAGAGACCTGAGAGAGGGAGAGGGGGTGGGATGGAGAGACTTGAAAGAGAGACAGAGGGAGGGAGTGGGAGAGAGACAGAGGGAGGGAGGGTTAAGGGTATAGGGTAGAGGGTTTAATGGTTTAGGGTTTAGGGTTTAGGGTTTAGGGTAGAGGGGAGAGAGATAGAGGGAGTAAGTGAGTGTGTGAGAAATAGAGACCTAAGAGAGAGAGAGGGAGTGAGTGAGTGAGAGACCTAATATTCCCTCTCTAGTTCTCTCTATCTCACTTCTCTCTATCTCTCTCCTCCCTCTCTACTCTCTCTATCTCTCCCTCCCTCCCCCTCTTTCTATCTCTCTTTACCTTCTCTCTACCTATATCTCTCTCCTTCTATCTATCTCAACTATCCATATTTACCTATCCCTCCCTCCTCTCTCTCTTAGGGTTTAGGGTAGAGGGTAGAGGGGTTAGGGTATAGGTTTAAGGGTATATGGTTGAAGGATTAGCATTGAGGGTCTAATGTATAAGGTAGAGGGTATAAGGGTTTAGGGTTTAGGGTTTAAGGGTTGAGGATTAAGGGTTGAGGGTTGAGGATTGAGGGTTAAGGGTTTAAGGGTTGAGGGTCAAGAGTTTAAGGATGAGGGTAGATGGTTGAGGGTATAGGGTTGATGGATTAGGGTTCAAGGTCCAACATATAGGGTACAAGGTATAGGGGTTGAGGTTTTAGGGTTAAGGGTTTAGGATTGAAGGTAGAGGGTTGAGGGTTTAAGGGTTAAGGGTTAAGGGTTGAGGGATTAGGGTAGAGAGTTTAATTGGGTTTAAGGGTTGAGGGATTAGGCTTGAAGGTATTGGGTTGAGGGTAGAGGGTAGAGGGTTTAGAGGTTTAGGATTTAAGGGTTGAGGGTTTAGGGTTTAGGGTTTAGGGTATAGGGTTGAGGGTATAGGGTTGAGGGATTAGGGAAGAGAAGGTGGGATGGAGGGAGGGAGATATGGAGGGAGAGTCTTGAGAGAGAGAGGGATGAAGTAGGAGAGAGATAGAGGTTAGAAGGTTAAGGGTAGAGGGTAGAGGGTTTAAGGGTTAAGGTTTTAGGGTTTAGGGGAGAGAGGAGAGAGATAGAGGGAGTGAGTGAGTGATTGAGAGAGAGAAGGTGGGATGGAGGGAGGGAGAGATGGAGGGAGAGTCTTGAGAGAGAAAGGGATAAAGTAGGAGAGAGATAGAGGTTAGTTAGTTAAGGGTAGAGGGTAGAGGGTTTATGGGTTTAGGGTTAAAGGGTTAAGGTTTCAGGGTTTAGGGGAGAGGGAGAGAGATAGAGGGAGTGAGTGAGTGAGCGAGAGAGAGAGAGACCTGAGAGAGGGAGAGGGGGTAGGAGAGAGAGTCTTGAGAGAGAGAGAGAGGGAGGGAGTGGGAGAGAGATAGAGGGTAGAGGGTTTAAGGGTTTAAGGGTTAAGGGTAGAGGGGAGAGACATTGAAGGAGTGAGTGAGTGAGTGAGATATACTTGATAGAAGGAGAGGGGGTAGAAGGGAGAGAATCAAGAGAGAGAGAGAGGGAGGGAGAGGGAGTGGGAGAGAGATAGAGAGTAGAGGGTAGAGGGTTTTAAGTGTTTAGGGTTTAGGGTTAAGGGTAGAGAGAGAGAGAGGTAGAGAGGGAAAGAAGGTAGAGATATTAAGAGAGAGGAGGCAAGGAGGGAGAGAGAAATAGGTATAGAGGGACAAATAGGTAGACCCTTAAACCCTAATCCCTCAACCCCATACCCTCTTAATCCCTCAACCCCCATACCCTCTTAATCCCTCAACCCTCAACCCTTAAACCCTAATCCCTCAACCCCCATACCCTCTTAATCCCTCAAACCTCAACCCTTCAACCCTAATCCCTCGACCCCCATACGCTCTTAATCCCTCAACCCTTCAACCCTAATCCCTCAACTCCTATACCCTCTTAATCCCTCAACCCCCATACCCTCAACCCTTAAACCCTAATCCCTCAACCCCATACCCTCTTAATCCCTCAACCCTCAACCCTTCAACCCTAATCCCTCGACCCCTATACCCTCTTAATCCCTCATATTTTTAGGTTGCCATAAGGAGTATTCAGATTTTCAGGTCCTAGTACAGTTGCAGGCACATTCAACAACATATGACAGTGAGCATGCCTATGAATGTTCTGTTGAATTTGGGTACACTGTATGCTGAAGATGACAAAGATTTTTCATATGATAGTAGGAATAATGAAATGCAGACTGATGAGATGAATATGAATTAGATTGAATACAATGATTTCCTGAAGGTTTTCAATGACAATGCATAGTGTAGGGTAGGTGGAATGGATAGTTTCAAAAGAAATCTGATGAGCTCTATTCAGAACAAAGTTTATGATAGAGGAAAGTGCAGTTTTTTCTTTTTGAGGTGGCTTGGGGCCATCCCTAATGGTTTAATTTTTTAAACCAAAGCAAGTACAGAGGATTAAGGATTGCCATTGCATGGACAATTCTTAGTAATGCCTCTTTAAAAAATTATCTTCCATGCACAGTAGTTTAGGGTTTTCCACTTCTCCATTTGCTCCATTTTCATATTATTCATCTATTCATTCCCTCCATCTGTCATCGCCTTCATTTTTCATGTATTTTCTTGGTTTTCTCTACCAAAGATACTCTAGACTCTTGCAATGGTTTGCAAAATCACTCATCCTTAACAAGAGCCACTGCTAGAACCCAAAATTTCCTTAAAAATTCCTAGGGTTTTCCTATTATTTTCCATAAATTTCCATCAAAACCCTAAGGTATTTTATTTGTTCATGTCTTATATTTTCACTATCTTTCCCATAAAAGTCATTATTCGCACTCACATATTCCCCCCATTTAATTCCATTATATTTCATTACCTTTCAAAAAAAAAAAGAATCACCGCCTTTTATAAAGCTAAAATACCTTACTCCGCTGCTTTAATATTTACTTTTTATGTCTTATCGCTTTACCGTGACCTCCCATCAGGGGGCTCGTGGTATGGCGGTAGCAGTTCGGGAGAAGGCATAAAGTGCTTACCGCCACACCGCGCACGGTCAAAACATTGACCGCGGTATCACGGTGGGCGGTAAGTGACAGTGGAGGTAGCGGTCAGAAGAGCCACCGCAGTATCGTGGTCGTTAAAACAGTGACCGCGGTGACTGCGGTAACAGTCAAGGAGTGAACGGGCAGTGGTCAATGGACAGTCACCGCACAACCACTGATGGTCACCGAGGAGTCCACGATAGCGCGGTAGGAACAGATGCAACCGGTAATGGAGACTTGAATGACGGAGACAGAGGCGGTAAGTTAACGGTGAAGCAGTTATCGTGATACCGCAGCTAGCTTGAGGGATGACCACGGTAGAGCGGTAACAGTCGGGAGAAGACCTTGACGGTTAAGACCACCATACCGCCGGGTAGAAAGATAACGACTGCGGTATAGTGGTAAACACAATAAAGGCCGCATGGAAATAAAATATAAGGAGCGGATAAAGTGAAATAAAGGCGGGAGAGGATATAAAATAGAAAAATCAAAAGCACGAGTATAGTTAAACTAGCAACCGCACCTTGGTGTGCAATGGGTACGCCGAAGAGGTATGGAAAGTTAATTAGGGGGAAAATGTTTTAATTTTTTTTTGCATGCATTTGTGCAATACATAAGATCAAATTGGCTGGTCATTTAAGAAATGATTTTGTTGATATATTATTATTAATATATTTATTACTATTTTTATGATATTAGATTATTACTATTAATTTAGTTTTTATTATATATATTTTTATTATTTTTATACATTTACTATTATATTATTATTATTTTATTAATATATCAAGTTTGCATTATGTTACATTATTATTATATTAATAAATGATTGGATTAGGTATTATATATTATTAGTATTATATTATTATTGTTATATATTTTTATAATATAATAATATTTTTATATTATGATTTTTTTGTTATATATTTACTATTATAGTGCTATATTTATATTAATGCATTACTATTAATATTAATATTTAAATTATTATATTATTCATAATATTGTATTATTATAATATTATTATTCTTATTATATGATTTTTGAAATATTATACTTAGTAAATTATATTTATCCTTAATATTATATTATTAATAAAATATGATTAATAGTAGTATTAAATTATTAAATTATTGTTTTATTATTATACTAATGTTATTATGTTATATTATATTAATTTTATTATATATTTATTATTATTATATTCTGTATATTATATTATTATTATATTATATATTTTTATTATATTATTATATTATATTATATATTTTTATGTATATTATATTTTTATTAACTTTGTATACTGCTACGAAGTCCTTTTTATTTCTACTGCCTTACCGCAGTCAAACTTATGTCTCCCTATGGTAACACAGTACCTTGACCTTGACTGCTTCAGTGTCATTTATCACCTTACCGCGCTACCGCGGTTACCATTTTCATAGGTTGTGATATAGCGGTAACAACTTATCGACCGCTACATTGCCACTGCCAGCCCGCTAACCGTTCACCGTCTCCACTTCCACCGCAATCACTACAGTCACAGGCTTGACCGCTAATGATACCGTGATGGCGCTTCACTGATTGCTGCCTCACTGATGACTCACCATCACCGCACCACCGCGGTCTATGTTTAGACCGTGCGCGGTGGCGTGGTAAACATTTTGTGCTTGATCGTTAGCAGCTACACTCACCGTCGTCGGTTGCTTCCTTGTTTACCGTGTTACCGTGGGTATAGATTTTACTACGCGCAGTATAGCGGTGGTTGTTTGATGACCGCCAGGCTGACCCTCTACCACACAATCGCGGACTGTTTGAAGGCTATCCGCGGTAAAGCGGTAGGGAGAAAAATTTAAAGGGTTTAGGGCAGCGGTATAGGATATAAGTCATTTTTTAGCCTTTTTGAATGACAGTAAAGGAAAGTATAGGGTATAAATGAATAAAAATTTAATATTTTGATGGAAAATTTTAAATTTAAACAGGAAAACCTTAGGGTTTTTTAATGAATTTTTTGAACTAGAGAGAGATAGAGGGAAGGAGGGTTAAGGGTATAGGGTAGAGGGTTAAGGGTTTAAGGGTTAAGGGTTTAGGATTTAGGGTTAAGGGTAGAGGGTAAAAGGGTTTAATGGTTTAGGTAAATAGGGTTAAGGATAAAGGATTAAGGGTTAAGGGTAGAGGGGAGAGAGATACACGGAGTGAGTGAGTGAGAGAGAGAGAGAGACCTAGGAGAGGGAGAGAGGGAGCGAGCAGGAGAGAGATAGAGGGTAGAGGGTTTAAGGGTTTAATGGTTTAAGGGTTAAGGGTAGAGAGCTAAGGGTAGAGTGGAGAGATATAGGAGTGAGTGAGTGAGTGAGAGAGAGAGACTTGAGATAGGGAGAGCGGGTAGGAGGGAGAGACGTGAGATAGAGAGAGAGAGAGAAAGAGAGAGAGGGAGTGGGAGAGAGATAGAGGGTAGAGGGTTTATTGTAGAGGGTAGAGGGGAGAGAGCTAGAGAGACTTGAGAGAGGGAGAGAGGGTAGGAGAGAGAGAGAGATGAGGGAATGATATATATGTAGGTAGAGAGAGTTGAGATAGAGAGAGAGAGAGAGAGAGAGAGAAGTAGAGAGGGAAATAAGGTAGAGATATTGAGAGAGAGGAGGCAAGGAGGGAGAGAGAAATAGGTATAGAGGGACAAATAGGTAGAGAGAAGTAGATATGAAAGCAAAGATAGATGGAGAGGTAGGGATGGAGAGAGAGGTGAGAAAAAAAAAAGAGAGGTCTAGGTAGATAGAGGTGGGAGGAGATAAAGAGAAGTAGAGGGTAGAGTGCTTAAGGGTTTAGGGTTTAGAGTTAAGGGTAAAGGAGAGAGATATATGGAGTTAGTGAGAGAGAGAGAGGGAGGAAGTGGAAAAGCAATAGAGGGTAGAAGGTTAAGAGTTAATGGTAGAGGGTAGAGGGTAGAGTGTAGATGGTTTAAGGGTATAGGGCTAAGGGTAGATGGAAGAGACATAGGAGTGAGTGAGTGAGAGAGAGAGACTTGAGAAAGGGAGAGAGTGTAGGAGGGAGATGGTTGAGAGAGAGAGAGAGGGTAGATGGTTTAAGGGTTTAGGGTTTAGGGTTTAGGGTTAAGGGTAGAGGGGGGAGAGATAGAGGGAGTGACTGAGAAAGAGAGACTTGAGAGAGGGAGATGGGGTAGGAGGGAGAGACTTGAGAGAGAGAGGGTAGAGGGTTTAAGGGTTAAGGGTTTAGGGTTTAGGTTTAAGGGTATACAGGGGAGAGATAGAGGGATTTAGTGAGATAGCGAGAGAGGGAGGGAGTTAGAGAGAGATAGAGGGCATAGGTTTAAGG